>JAJMDQ010000007.1:88610-172866 GCA_030573815.1 Kurtzmaniella cleridarum | reverse complement strand
TAAGTTCAAAGAGTACGAGATGAATTATTACGAATATATGTAGTTTATAAGATGGGTAAATGTTTAAGTAACAAAACAATTAAATAGAATGATAATATAATTTAAAAGACAACTAAAGAGAAATCAAAATTAATACAAGTTTGATTTGCTGATATATATATTGAAATACTTAATTAACCAGCGTGCTTAACAACTTCACTGACCAACTTGCCATCAACAATAGAGTGTTTAAATTGTTCAGGAACTGCCAATTCAGTAGAGTCATCGTCACCCTTAGGAATAACGATATTTAACGACATTGTACTACTTGAGAAAATATCACAAATATCAGCTGACTCCTTTGACAAGTAAATACTACCTTCATCACATTTATCTACATTGATCATTTGAACGGTACCATTAATTTGAAGTCCAAATTTTTGTGATTTGATAAGTTCAACTCCTGAAACTAAGGAATCCACTATGACACCACATTTTTTAGTTTCAGAAATAGAAATTGCGTTAGCTTTACCCTTCAAAATGATTGTGGCCCCACTACAATTCCCAATGAAAACAGATTGTGCCATTTCCACTTCTATTTCAATTGGCTTAGCAACATCCACATAGTTTTCAATGATCCATTTGGTTCCATCAACAAGTTCAGTCTTTGCAGGCTTCTTCTTAATTGAAGTTAAACTGGCTGGCTTCTTTGGAGGTACTGGTTTTTTCGAAGTTGGAATTTCGACTGGTTTCTTTCTTAATTCTGGATTCTTGTGAGTCATTTGAGATTTATCAACTTTTTTGAGACCTGAAGTTATATTTTCACCTTTATTCAAATCAGCAAAGACAGCGGTAAGACCTCCAGTTTCAGATTGTGAAGTTGATTTCGACTTTGCAGAATCTTCATAAAGATCGGATGGTGGTGGTGGTGGTGGTGGTGGTGGTGGGGCTGAACTACTTGCATTGCCGGTATTAGAGTCAATCTTATCAATATCACTTAAATCTTTCCCATTGTTATTCCAAGAAAGACCTTCCTTATGATATTCATTAACGTATGCTTTTAATTTGTTGAAAATTTCTAAGAAACTCTTAACCCATTCAACTTGGGAAGCATCTTTCTCTTTAAATTCTTTTAAAATCCGGTTCAGCCAAAATTGAGCACTATCTTTGAAATCATCAATGTATGATACAGGGGATTTGGTAACTAGCCATCCAAGAACTGGAGAACCTTCACTAATAGTATTTAAATGATTGATATAATTAAATTTACGGTTGCTTTCCTTTACTTGAGATATTTTTTGAATCTCAACATTTATAGGATTAACAAGCTCGGCGTACTTTGGATCTGAAACAGCCGGTTCCTTGGCCTTCGCAGCCACTTTAAGGATAGCCAATTGCTCATCAAATCCTTTGGCAAAATGCCCTGCTGCTGTACCAATCAATGGATCAATATCGTTAGAAATTGAAACAAATGGGGTAACATGTTCATTAATAATATTTTGAAATTCAGTCACGAATTTCTCATCTGATTCACTATTGATTTCTTTAACAGTTTCATTGGCCTGAGAAGGAACATCTGCAGTTGTAGATGAGAATAGTTCCTTATCTGAACCGTGCGCTGGCAAAGATTGCAAAGGATCTTTTCTAAGTTGCTCTTGGAATATAGTAACATCCTCTAACCTGGATGTTGCAGCTTCCAATCGTTTTAAAATGGTCACAATATTGAACCCTTGTAAGTTCATTTGATTGTTTTCTTCTGTCATGATTGCAATTAGAAAAAAAAGGGGGGGCGGATACGCTGGTGAAAATGAGAAGTGGTCCTGGAAAATCAAATCAACGTATGTGTAGTAACACGATAGGTTTTAGCATTTTATACAGGTATATAAACATGTAAATATATACATATGTAAATAAATGTACTTTTTTTTTTTTTGGTGTGTGTATGTGTGTGCAGGCACTAGAATTGGTATTTCCTCCAAAAGAAATCTAATCCTAATTCTCATCATTCACTGAAACTATTGAGTAATCAATGCTGTTTAAGCAAGAGGTTTACCCCTTAGTGGAATCAGGCCCACCAAATGAAGATGAACCATTTTATCAGAACTATGAAACTGGAGTTCCAATCGCTTTAGATCTTGGATCTTCATCTTTTAAAGTAGGACTCACCAATAGTAGCGAACCAAATAATGTATTCCCTTCATTAATAGCTAGATACAGGGATAGAAAAGCTCAGAAGTCATTAACATTGATTGGTAATGATGTTTATAGAGATTCGGCTTTCAAGCTGTCTATTAAATCGCCTTTTGATGGTCCGTTAATCAATAATTGGGACTACATTGAAGATATGCTAGATTATTCTTTTGAACACTTGAGTGTTACTTCTGATAATGGGAAATTAAACAATCCTTTAATTTTAAATGAACCTGCTTGTGTCCCATTATCTCAAAGAAGAATGTTCTACGAATTATTATATGAGACTTATAGTGCTCCTAAAATTACATTTGGTATTGATTCACTTTTCTCTCATTACGCAAACGTTGATGGCACTAAAGTCGGTAACGCTTTAGTCATTGGAACTGGTCATGAACTGACTCATATCATCCCTGTAGTGGATGGGCGTGGAGTATTACTGCAAACGAAAAGAATCGAATGGGGGGGTTCTCAAAGTCTGCAAATTTTACAAAGATTATTGGGGATGAAATACCCATATTTCCCACTGAAAATAAGTATAAATCATGCACAAAACTTATTCAAAGATCATTGCTACGTTTCTTTGGATTATCAAAATGAATTAGCTCATTATCTTGATATGGAAAATTTAATTAAAAATGATCGTACTATTCAAGCACCAGTGGAACTTCCAACTACTGACAAGAAAAAATCCGATGAAGAATTGGCGAAGCAAGCTGAAAAACGTAGAGAACAAGGTAAAAGGCTTCAACAACAAGCAAAGCAAAAACGCATTGAAAAATTAATACAAAAAGAAAAAGAATTTGAATATTACTCTCAATTGAAATTAGAATTAGATGCTATGACTTCTAAAAATGACATCCAATACAGAATTGAAGAAGAAGAATTTGAATCATTGGCTGACTTTAATAAATATTTGAGTAACCTTGAAAAACTGTTAAAGAAAGCTCGTAATGAAGACGTTGAAGATGAGGAAGACGATAAACAACAATTTACTTTGGTTGATATTCCTGATGAAGAACTCAATGAAGATCAAATAAAGGAAAAAAGGAAACAAAAATTAATGAAAGCTAATAAAGAAGCCAGGGAAAGAGCAAAAGAAGCTAAAAGAGAAGAGGAAGAGCTAGCTGCTAAGATTGAATTAGAGCAAAAAGAATGGAGAGAGAGAGATTTAGATGGGTGGTGCAAAGTTAAAAGGCAAGAATTAGCAGAAGTTATTGAGAAAATAAAAGAACGTAAAAAAACGATAGATCTGTTTAAAGATCGTAAATCTGCAGCTGCTCAAGAAAGAATGAAAAATATTGCAACTCTTGCAAATGATCTGACAGGTCTGACTTCAGCACAACTGCGTAAAAGAAGAAGAAATGCCAATGCCACTATTGACAATGATCCTAATGATACTTTCGGTGCTAATGATGATGATTGGGCTGTATATAGAGATATTACGAACCAGCTGTTGGAAGATGAACAAAAGGAAGATGAAGAAGCTATATTAAATATCGAAGCAGAATTATTAAAATATGATCCCAATTTTACTCGTGAAGATACATTTGCCGCTCAAAATAGTTTTGATTGGAAATCCCTGGTTTTGCATAAGTTTACCATGGGCCCATATGAACTGATTGCTCTCAAGTTACAAAATGAAAGAGTTCCATTGGAAGAAATTGAAAATAATCCTGAGGTTATTAAAAGAAATAATCAGATTCATTTGAATATTGAAAGAATCAGAGTTCCAGAAATTCTTTTCCAACCGAATATAGCAGGAGTGGATCAAGCCGGTATAACTCATTTGGCTGAAGATTTGGTTTGTCGTAGGTTAGATGGTAATTTTGCGCAAGGTGGACTTCTGAACTCGATTGTAAAAGATATTTTCATAACTGGTGGTTTGGCTCACCTCCCTAATTTTGAGCAAAGGATTCGAAATGAGTTTACCTCTTTCTTACCATATGGAACTAATTTCAAAGTACGTACAGCAAAGAATCCTATAACCGATTCTTGGAAAGGTATGGCTAAATGGGCACAAACCAAAGAATGTGAAAATTCTTATGTTACCAAAGCTGAATATGATGAAATGGGACCTGAATATATCAAAGAGCATAATTTAGGGAATGTTTGTTTGAAATAATGTATTATAATTGGAATAATTTATTAATGCCTATTTACATATATATATATATATATTTATATAAATATAATTTAATCATTAATAATTATTTGAAGTTGAAAATATTTCATATTGTATATAAAGTTGAAATACATGGTTATATGATTCAAATCATGTTATTTTTATACTTGTTAATGCTAATGTACATAATCTATTTCTTTGCGTTTGGGTTTATACCCTTTTTACGCAAGTTACGCTTTACAGCTTTTTCAATGAGAGGTTTATCTTCATCTTCATTGAATTCAGCAAAATCACCGTGAATAATTCCTTCCTCTTCAGCTTCAAGTCTAGCAGCCAGTTCCTTTTCTTTGGCGCCGGATTTCAGAACATCATGTGGCAGGGATGCAATTTTCTTAAACTTAGCAACGTAGAAACCATCAACGTTATAAGTGTGAGGATAATATCTTCTAGTAAGAGAAAGTTTTGGATTAAAATGTTTACCACGGTACAGGGTAAAACCTTCCTTACCAATTGCAAGACCAGTTTCAACAAGTTTAACATTCGGACGCTTTCTCAAAGCATAATCAACGACGGCTTCGTTTTCATCCACGGCAATGGAACATGTGGAGTAAACAATAACACCACCAGTGGCGGAATTTGCATCAACAGAGTCAATTGCAGATAAAAGAAGTTGTTTTTGAAGATGAGGAATTTGGATGAAATCCTTTTCAGTTCTCAGTACTTTAACGGATTCATCCTTTGCAATAACACCAGTACCGGAACATGGAGCGTCCAAAAGAATTCTATCAAAACCACCAATAACTTTAGGGAATTCTCTAGCATCATAATTACAAACGATGGTGTTTTTACAACCTAATCTGTGAATGTTGGCGATAAGAGACTTAGTACGAGCTTTATTTGCATCATTGGCAAAGACACAACCAGTATTTTTCATTAAGGCAGAAATATAGGTGGTTTTACCACCTGGAGCTGCAGCCATATCTAATACTCTTTCATTTTCCTGAGGGTCTAAAGCCATAACAGGAAGGAAAGACAGAGCAGCTTGAAGGATGTACTGACCGGCCAAGTATTCTGGAGTGGCACCAATAGGTACTTGAGAATCAAAAACTTGAAGACCAACTTTGGTCCATGCTCCAATTGGTTGAAGATTAACTCCTCTATTAACGAGATTTTGAGCCAAATCTCTACGTCTAGTTTTAAGAGTATTGGTTCTGATAGTAATAGGTCTAGCAATTTCATTGGCTTCGAAGAATTCCATAGCTTCTGATGGAGAAAATAAATTGAAAAGCTTTTCAGCAAGGAATTCAGAATATCCAAAATATTCACAAATATCTTTAATAAGTCTTGTGATATAATCAGCACGCAGTTTCCCTTCTTCAGCCAAATCTTTGAAATTTTCCAACACTTTCACAATTTCCAACATTCTGGTTCTAACCATGGTAACATCTTGCGGTACACCTTCAAGAGCTTTTTCTTCATCTTCAGAAGGTAAGATTTTAGCACGAGGTTGTACAACCCCTTCCTCTAACAATTCAGCTTCAGCTTCTTCAGCCTCTTGAGCTTCTTCTTGTTCAAGTTTACGAGAGTATTCTTCCATATTGGCAGCATTAAGATTTTCTAAGTCAGAGCCTTCATCTTCATCATCAGAAAACATTGGCTTGGCACGAGAGTTTTCATCAGAATCATAATCTCCACCTTCTTCCACATCAAACTCATCATTTAAGTCTTCTTCATCTTCAAGTTCTTCTAATCCTTCTTCAATTTGTGCTTCATCTTCTGAATCGTCAAAAAGAGCCTTCTTGGCGGATGCAAGCTCTTCTAAATCAACTTCTGGTAAGTCAGCTGGAGTTTCTTCCACATCGACTTTCCTCTTTTTCTCGACCTTGGCAGCAACTTGAGGCTTTGACTTCTTAACTTCTTGCTCTCTCTTTCTCTTTTCTCTCTTGTCCTTTTTGGCTTGGAATTCATCCAAAGTAGGTGGAACTCCTTGTTTATTCTTAGCTCTTCTACCCATTGTTGCAAGTTGATTTAACTATTTACAATTTTGAGATTATATTTTTTCCTTCCTTAACAGCGATGAGATGAGACTTGAGAAAATTATATATAAAAAAAATTATTAGTATAACTAGGTTTCTATATGAAGGAATATATTAAATGAAGGAATATACTCTTTGAATGAATATACTTTTTTAAGGAAAACCTCAGACATCCAAATACTTTTATACAGAAACAGTAACAGAAACAGAAACTGTATACAATATAATTACAGATTTCTACGGCTTCATATAAGGTAACGATAACAATATGAAACGCGGTAATATGATTTGCTTATTTAAAACCATGGCTTGAGTAGCGTAGACAATATCCCGTCACTTTTTCTTAAATAACTATATAAGCACACAGAAATTCCTAAATTAGAGAAGAAAATACCAAGGAATTGAAACCCTTCTCCTCTTCTTATCAATTACCTGTGTCAGCTAAATATATACTGAATGTATAAATTGATATAAGTACTAAAAGCGATTTAGTTGTTAGTACTTCAGAAAAACACTAAACAACTTTCTTAACTCAAATCAGTTTGCAACCAAATTTGTGTAGTTTGAATACGCTGGGTTAGTTAACTTATATACAGTAGTTTCACTCGGAACTGGTTTCGCACCCTGAAAGATTTCCTAAAAAATTAAAAAATTAAAAAATTAAAAAATTAAAAAATTAAAAAATTAAAAAACTAAAAAAAATATAAAAATAAAAAAATAAAAATCAACTTAAAATTATGTTTAAAGTTGATTGAAATTTTTCAACCTCATCGCACGACCGAGACTCAAGGCATCAAGTTGGATATCAAATATTCGAATAATAGTCGAAATATAGATTCCACCAATTTGAATATGAAAAACTCTAGTATCATTACACCAAATCAACATGCTTTGGTACGACTCCCCCTGGAAGGATTAAAAATCATTGAACTTAGACCTGGTGGAGTTATCCTGCTTGGTAAGTTTGGTCTGTTTAATGTTGATGGGGTTTTAGGATATCCATTTGGTCAATCATTTGAAATTATTGATAATTTACAAGTAAAACCAATTGAAAGCATAACATTTGAAGTTGCAGGGGAAGAGGAAGCCAATGGTAAAGTTGCAGGTGATGACGAAGAATTAACTAAAGATGACCTTACGTCTTTTTTCCAAAATTCTTCAAATGATAATCAAAACATCATTAATATTGGTAGTAAGATTCAGAAGCTTACACTGGAAGATATTGATGAATTGAAAAAACTGGGGACAAGTCTGGATGTTGGTCAAAAAATCATTGAAAAAATCATTGCTGGGCATGAAGGTTTTGATAAGAAGACAATTTTCTCTCAACAGAAATATTTGAAAAGAAAGCAACAGAAATTTTTAAGAAGATTTACCATTGATTATTTGGGATCATCACAATTACTACAATACTATATTGAGAAAGATGTGCAAAAAGTGTTAGATATGAGTGAAGAATCTCTTGGGTTATTACTTAATTATGCCAATATTCGTCCTAATGGGAAATATCTTTTAATTGATGAAACTGGTGGAGTTGTATTATATGCTCTTATGGAAAGAATGAAAGGCCAAGGTACCATTGTTGTTGCTCACGATAATGAACATGCCAATCATATTGCTTTAAGATATTCTGATTATTCAGAAGAAGATATACAGTCGGTAGTGAAACCAATTAATTGGTTACAATTTATGGAACCTGAAAATGAAAAAATTGAATGGCAAGATCTTTCTCAACAAGAGTTGGAACAATTATCTACCAATAAGCGTCAACAATATGAAAGACGATCTAAAAGAGCTGCAGACATTAATTCGGTTATCGATATGGTTGAAACGGGGAACTTTGATGCTATTATCGTTGTAAGTACTTTACATTATCCAACTTTGATTCCCAAATTAATATCTAAAGCTGGTGGTCTGAGACCAATTGTTCTTTACCATCAATTTAAAGAACCTTTACTACACGTGCAACATATCCTTCAAGATGATAAACGAGTTTTGGCTCCAAGTATATTGGAAACCAGAGTTCGTCCTTATCAAACTATTCCTGGTAGAATGCATCCGGTTATGTCCATGAGAGGCTTTGGAGGTTATGTATTATGGGGTACAAGAGTTTTCCCCTTAGAAGGTGGAATTCAAGCTGTAGGAAGAGGAATGTCAAAGAAAAGAAAAGTAGATGAGCCACTGGATCAACCTCAAGGTGAATAAAACAAATAATTTAAAAACGAAGAAGATTTTCAAATTCGCATTTATAGACCCACTGTTTAAATCATTTTATAAATTGTAATCATCATTCATTCATTAATCATTATATCACACATCCCCAGTAGATCTATATTTTTCCATCCTATTACACATCTCGGATTCGCATTGTAGTCATTGGACATTCCAACTTTCCAATCAGGTAATAATTCAGCAACAAATTGAGCTTGCTTGATGTAGCCTATCTCAAATATAAATGCCTTGGACTTAGATGGTAATACATAATTGTTTATAAGCATCTCATAAAATTCATTTTCTCCTACCAAGGCAAGTTTTGGTTCATAAATTTTTACCGACTTCTCGACCCCATTCAATTGTAATGGTTTCTTATAATCTTCCATGGGTATATAAGGAGGATTGGACAATATGATGTCCAATGGTTGATCAATCGGAAATTTATCCTTTAAATCATGCTTTAAAACAGTTATATCCAATGAATGTAGTCTAGAATTGGCTCTTGCTAAATTAACTGCATCTTCAGATATATCTATTGCCATAACTTCACAGTTCAATTTACTTTTGATCAATAATGCAATACATCCTGACCCAGTGCAAGCGTCTAGAATTTTCAAAGATTCAACGTTGGTACAGTTATTCTCAATTATTTCACAAGCTCGAAGAGCCCATTCTTCAGTCTCTGGTCTGGGGATAAGCACATTTGGCCTACATTGTATAGATAAGGACCCAAAAGGTTGAGATCCTAGGATGTACTGTAATGGTTCAAGCTTATTACGTCTTTTAACCGCAGGTAACCATTCCGTTATGGGCAATTCCTGTTTGATCCATTTCAATTCTCGTTGTGCGTTTTCTAATGTCCGGTTTGCTCTCAAAAGATAAGTTAAATATGGGTTTTTACTGGCCAATCTCCAGGTTTTAGACGATATTCTCATAAATAATCAATCAGCTTAGGATATAGCATGAAAATTAAAAGAGAAAGTTGGATATTGATTGTTAAATAAAATTAGAAAAAAAAAAATTGTGATTTCTTAACCTTCAAAGCATTTATGCTACAGTAACCTCTATGTTTGATTTTTTTTTTATTTATTTACAAGTAAGTTTACAAACCTTTTCTTACGTAGTACATGTAAGCTCTTTTATGAACATCTTCCGAGAATGGGGTAATAACTTCAGAGTGATCTGGTCTAGCGACTGGATCTCTCAAGTAAACAGCATGACAAGTCTCAAAAGATATTTCAATATGATGTGGCAAAATGGCAAAACAACCAATGAAAGGTCTAGGAGTCCAAGGAGTGAAATAAGGCATTTTAGGGTTTTGACGTCCGAAGAGACCCTTTTGCCAAGGCAAGTTCACTATGGCTTTAGATTCGTCTTCAAGAACCTCTTCCTTTTTCAAAGAAGGGTGGGTTTTAAGTTTATCAGCGAATTTAGAATTGAATGGTAAAGCTTTACCAATACTTTTTTCATCAATCATTTGAGAAGATTTCAGTATTCTAATAGCTTCCATCTTGTATTTCACCAATTCTGAAAGTATCAACTTAACATTGGATGCAAGCTTATGTTGACTCTCTGAAACTTCGTTTGATTTCTTTGAAATAAATTCTTGACAAGATTTTTCAGTAGGATCTTTTAAAATTGAAGATTTGGCGTTATCCAATAATTTAAACGCTTGAACACATTTAGCTGCATTTTTACCACCGGCAATGGATTCAAAATGTTTGGCTTCTTTATCCCCCTCAATTTTATTACCAGTTTCAATGATTTGAAGCAAAATTTTTTCCCTGGTAACATTTTTCTGGGAGTCTTTCAATTCTTGAAGTAAAGTTTCATTGTATTTGGAAATGGTTTCCTTAGATTGAGTCGTTGAATTGGATAAAGTGTCCAATGATTTAGGCTTAGATTGTTTAACATCCCAAACTTCTTTTGGATTGGCTTTAGCAGCTTTAACGTATCTATTCCATACCGCAATTTGCTTAGAGTCTGTTTTAACCGCTTCTTCAAGAGATGGTTTATCTCTACCCATAGCGTATAAAACTCTTTCCGGATCAACGTGGAATACGTCACCCGGTTTTAAATTGAATGAAGGATGTCTGATAGTTACACCGTTAACTTGAACGTAACCGGTAAGAATAAATTGACGAGCTTGTCTTACAGATGATGCAAACATAGCTCTATAAACTGCAGTTTCTAATCTTTTCTCCAATGGTGCATAAGTCTGCAAAGTAAGAGGGGTGGTTGGGATTTCTTCACCTTTCAAAGAAGCATCCAACTGTGCAACAGCTTCTAATTTAGGTTTAAACATACGCATCCAACGACGTTCTGTTAAATGTTCTCCGTGATATCCTCTTGTGTTCATTTTACTGTACCATTTTTGTTGGTATAAAGTTTTATTGGCAAATTTAGGGGACTGTTTCTTATAGAGATTGAACAAGTTAAATTTGTTCATAGAAGCCCGAACCCGACCTCTTAAAAGGTTGTTCAAGTTCTGTCCCTTTCTTGTCATGGTGGGATAATGTTGAAAATTTTCCAAAATTCAACTTTTTTTTTTTTTTGGATTAAGAAAAAATTAAATATATATATATACACTTGAACTAATATGGTTGGGAGTTGGAGGATTTTTTACAATTCTGCAAATATGCACACCGTTAATCTTAGGTGCAAATACTGTCATTAAAGATAAACTTCATAATTTCGAGTACAACTATGAGGCGAGGAGTTCCCAGAAAATGGACAGTTGAAGAAGAAACAAAGTTATTCAGTCTTGTATGTGATTTCAAGCCAGTTGGACCTTATAAGGAGGAGCATATGGCCCGTATATTGGATGAATTGAACAAACAAGAGCCCAAATTTAACGCAGAAGAGGTTTGGTTGAAATTAAGCAAATATTTCGATCTTGAAAAATTGGCAGATATTGAATTAGACCAAGAAATATACTCGGAAACTGATGATAAAGAAAAGAATATTTCCAAGGCTGAAAATGACCTGAAACATCAAGAAAATTCTGGGGAAAATGAAAAAGGTGGGTTTGAAGATGAAGATGAAGAGATGAAACAAAACGCAATTGAAAATAAAGATGAAAAAAATAAAACTGCTAATGTAGAAATAAATAAAGCGGGCAGCAAGGATGATGATAAATTTGGAGAAAATAAGAACTTCGTCAATGACAATAACAATGGCAGTTTTGTAAATGATTCAAGTGATGCAAAGAATGTAAATGATGCAAGTAATTTTAATGAGTCAAATGATTCCAATGATGCTAATAATGCAAAAAATGCAAAAAATTCAAATGATGCTGATGAGACAAATGATGTAAATAACTCCAATGATGCTGATGAGGCAAATAATGCTGGAGAGGCGAATAATAATAATGATAATACCAAGGAGCATGGTTTTAATGCTGATGATGATGATCAGGACAAGGCTCAGCATAGCAAAGAGGGTAAAGATGATGAGAATGAGAATGAAGCAGAAAGTGATGAAGAAGAGGTAGATGCCGATCGAGGTAAAGAAGTCGACCAAGATGATGGAGCAAAGCGAAGTCAGAATACAACAAAAGACCAAAAAGCGGTTGAAGATGTAGGGGTGAAAAACGAAAGCGAAGATGAAGAACAAACTAAATCCAGTAAGGATGAGGAACAAGAGGGTTCAGAAAAAGAAGATAACGAAGCACCAAGAACTAGACGAAGAATGTCGGCTAAATCTTCTTTACCTAAGAAAAGGACCAGAAGTACTACCAAAAATCATGAGGATGAAGACGAGGCCAGTACAGAGACTTCAAGAAAAAGAGCGAAAACTTCTACTCCACCTCCACCAACTGTTCCAAAGAGAAGAACTCGATCGGAAGCTCATGATACACAACAGAAGAAAAGTACGAGAAGTACAAGAAGTGCACCTAAAAAAAGCACTTCTCCAGTTCCTGTTAGAAGAAGCACCCGTAAGAAATAGGATGAGCTGGTCTCGTGATTTTCTGGCTAAATTTATTACTATTTTCAGTATTTACCCATAGACCTAAACCATTAGTTTAAAAGTTATAGATCAATAGATTTCAATTTACAAATTTGAGCATTAGTAACACAAGTATACGGAGTAATAATATTTATCTTTTATTAATAAGAAAAAATGGCAAATGTTAATTTTAAATAAAGTACAGTAATTGTGCTAATCAAGCAACATAAAAAAAAAGGGTTCATCATTGCTGTTCTTTTAACTCATTAGATTGATTCTAGTATCTTGGAATAATATTTCTAGGAAAGAACGGCCCAAAATTTTTCCCATAAATTAGATGGCTCAACCTCTGGGGCCCATTGTGCATCATCAGGGTTCATTGCACCAGTTTCAATATCACATTCTTCTAAAGGAATCCAGAAAGCTCTTTTTGTAAAAGCTTGTTTGCCAAACCCGTTGAAATGAAAGTGGAAACCTACGTATATAACAACGAAAAAGATAACTGAAATGTAATTAGTGAAAAACTTACCTGCTGTGAAATCGAAAAAGGCAGCGTACCCTTGAACGAAAATAAGAATAAAAACAGCCCAAGCTGCGTAATGGGCCAGCCATGGCATAAACTTGGCTTTAAATGGGAGTTCGTCACGCAGAATACCTCTAAATTTCAAGGCGTGCATAAATCTAATGTGGGCAGCAGCAATCCAACCCCAAGTAATAAGACCAGCAACTGCAGTGATATTAACAAGCCAATCGAAAACTTCTGCACCACTTTCAGAAGTCGCCATATAACCAAGACATCCCATCACTGCAGTAGCTAATACAGATACCCATGGAACACCATATTTGTTAGTACGAAGGAAAATCTTAGGAGCTAATTTAGACTCAGCAAGTGCATACAAAACTCTTGAACCGGAATAAACATTAGAGTTACCAGCAGAAATAATAGTCATAAGAATAACGGCATTAAAAATATCTGGTAAGATTGGAGTTCCACTAAGTTTGATAGCAATAATAAATGGAGAGTTGGCAGTCTGGTCACCGTCCAAATCTTTATTGTCATATGGAATAAGGAGACCAATAAAAAAAAGTGACAAGATAAAAAAAAGGATAATACGGTAGAAAACTTTTTTAATCGCACGAGGAATGGCAGTCCTAGAATTAACTTCACCTGCAGTTAAGGCTACCAATTCACAACCTTGGAAAGTGAAAGCAGCAGAAACCAATGAATTTAACCATCCAAGAAATCTGGCGGTGTTAATATCTTTAACTAATATACCTGGTCCCCATGGACCGGGGTTTCTCCAATATCTGAAACCAATTGGACCTGTCTTTCCAGCACCACATACCATACACAAAGCATAGATTAACCATCCAACGATAGCAATGATTTTAATAGATGCAACCCAGAATTCAATTTCACCGTAAAACTTAACTGGGATTAAGTTCAGGCAAGTCAAGACAACAAGGAAAATAGAGATCCAAGCAGCCAACGGCACAGCATCGGTCCAATATTGAATAATTTGACCAACCACAGATAATTCTAATGCAAATGTGACTGACCAAGAGAACCAGTAACTGAAACCGTTAGCAGCACCAAGAGCTGGTGAACACCATCTACCAATGTATTGGTTGAAAGAACCAGTAATGGGCATATACGTAGCCATTTCACCTAAAGATTGAGTAATGGTGAAAGCCAAAGTAGTCATGAAAATATAAGATATAAGTGCTGGAACAGGACCAGCATTTCTCAAAGTTGTACCCATACCGATGAAAAGACCAGTACCAATGGTACCACCGAGAGCAATCATAGCAATGTGACGAGATTTTAATTCACGCTTGACTTCAGTGTTGGCACCAAGTAATACATTCCCACTCTCTGTATCAGAAAGAAATTGTAAGTTTTTCTCTTGTGATCCACTCCCCAGTGTTTTGGTATGAAGTGTCACATACTGGGAAGATCCAGCGACCTTTTCAATGTCGGCCATCTCTATAGTCTATAAATGGGATGACAGTTTTTGAATTTGTAAATGGAAATGTCTTTACAAATTAAATATAAGATAAATAACCTTATTAACTGGGAAGGAAATTCACAATCTTATAAATGGATTAATCTAAGGACGCTAGTATGACACTTTTTAAAAAAATAAAAAAAAATTTGATCAATGAAGTTCCTTTTTTTGCTTATGCCGCTTACTTTTAGTCCCGATAAGGTTGGCAACTGGGCAAAAATGTAAAAAAAAATTTCGTGAAAAAATGTTCTTTGTATGTCAAGATAGTAATCGAAGAATTGATATCCGTCAATTAGTCTTAAAAAAAAGTGCTTTTCAATTTGAGCAAGGATATTGGCAAATTTAAAGCAAAAAGTGACTTTATAGATTGCAAAATGATTGCAACTTACTGACTTCTTATCTACATTGATCGTTTACCTCTATACACAAGTCATCGCGAAGAAACGGCAGTTTTGAGGCAGACCCCTTACAATAAGGCGTTTGGGCTTGAAAATATTAATTTGAAAATTTCATTTTGCCTTTCAAATTTTTGATATGCAGATCCGACATCACCATTACGGGAAAGATAATCTATTTACTATACAAAAGGTATTCCAGAGCGAATTTGGGGTTAATGAAGTTTATCGTCTTTACCCCATGTTATATCATGTTAGATTAAACTATATTGAATGATTATGCGATCTATAAGAAACATGAATTGAAAAAAAGGACGGGTGAAAGAGTTGTAGTTTTTTTTTTCTTCTTTTAAGGCATTCTGATATTAAGTAAAATTTTTCAGCGAATAAGAATTACATAATACCGTACGAAGATCAATTTAATTTTATTGATTAATTAATTAAAAAACTTTAAAATACCAACTAATTAAAAATAAAAAAAATAAAAGTTAAAAATTAAAAAAAAAAATAACTAAATTTAACTAAATTACATCACAACTAAATAATATTATTTGCACTTTATTATATATTTTTCATTCAACATGGTGCTTACTATTTTGGGATTAATATGATATTTGATGAATATGCTGCAATTTCAACTATAATTAAGCAAACAATTAATATTATTATTATCATTATTATAATTATTATTATAATTCTTATTATTACATTGTTCAGTTAAATCACTATAGATGATTTCAATCCAATCAATATGATAAATTTTAATGATTTTAAACAAACTTTTTTGAATTATGTTTACACACAGTCTGTCATAAAGTTTAAATTTTTATTAATAGCAGAATTCCCATATTGACAACCATAGGAAAAGGGTTTCCTGTCTCGCACTTTCTTTCCTTTAACATTTATTATTGAAAATAAAACCAAATCGGACTCTGGTACCCCCACATTTTAAATACTCGAATGTTTTTCATATCTTCTCTATCGAATACTATACTGAGTCGTACAAGCAGTTAGTAATCATCTTGTCGCATTAATTATCCCTTCCTTTTAAATTGCTTACTGTTTTTCGAAAAATTGCATTATTTTCATTCTCATTATTTGAGAACTTGCCTATTTAAGGAATTGTTTCAATTAGTATAATATTAATTTACTATATGATTCTATATCTATTATGTTACTTTATCAAAATGATTTTCAGATCTTCTATTATGAATATATTATTATTAATTATGTAAATTGGTACTTGATCATAAATACCCAAATTTAAATTTAAAAAATTTCCAATTAATCTAGTTTATTAGGGAAACTGATAATCAGCTTGGCCACTTCTCGGGTTTTATTGCGAATACCTAAGCTCTTAATACTTCTTCTTGAACTCCCACCTGGAGGTTTAGGTGTATCGATGTTAACAAGCCACATTTTAGCAGCTATCATAGCACAGGCTACAAAGAACACCATAACTCCAATGATTCCGAAAAACCATCCGTAACCGTTTACACCTTCACCTGGAACATGAACATTCATACCAAATAAACCGGTAATAATGTTTAAAGGAACTATAATGGTACCAATCACTGTAACTTTAGAAAGCATTTCAGTAACTTTATTGTTCAGATTAAAAGATTCAACTTGCAATTGTGCAAGATAATTAGAATGGGAACGACTGAAAATCTTTTCATAGGCCAACAAATTTTGGAACATAGTAACAACGTGATCTTGAATATCACCCAAATACAATGCAATATCACCTCTAGGCTGAGCTCTTCCCAGAACATTGCTTATGGGCATTCTGCTAGGTGCATTTCCAAATCCAATTTGTCCACCATGAGGGTCAATTCCTTGTAAATTTTGCAGAGATTGAGAAACTATCACATTAGTGGCCTCATCTTGACATCTTTTAGCAAACATTTTAATGACATCTGCTTTACCTGAAAGAAGTCTCATCAAAGTCATAACTTTTCTTCTCAGTTCACCAATCCTTTGTAACATGTGACTAAAATCAAGCTCTCTAGCAACGAATACAGAGTCTTCAATAGCGTCTGCTTCGTATTCTATACCTGTAATAACTGGAGCAAACTCATCGGTAATATCATCAATTAGCGCATAACATAACCAATCAGCAGATACGTCGACGTAATCTCTTAATTGTCTCACTCTTCTTCTGACACTAGCGGGATGTTGGATAGGCAGGAAATGAAATGTAAGAATACCTTCTCTGAAAACAACAATATAAACATTTATTGGCTCAAGGTAATCCTCACTCTCCTTATCTGGTTCAAAAGTATGGAAACAGACAAAGTAATAGTTTTTAAATAATTCAACTTTTTCACGGGTTTCTTGCATTCTGATATCTTCCGATGTCAAAGGATGGATTCCAAATGCCTTAGAAAGCATTTTCATTTCTGCATCTGTTGGACACGAGCAATCAAGCCACCAAGTTCCTTCACCATTGCGAAACAAATTCCTTACTGATTGGCCTGGTTCAACTAACAGAGGGAAATCAGGAGCATGAACTGTTTCTTCCGATTCCAGACAGAAAAAGGAAAATCTATCTGGAAGAAGGGTGTTGGCATCATTGATTCTTGTTCCTCCAAATTTAACATTTTCGGACAGTAACAGATCATCATTGATACCAATTTGAGTATGAGGAGAATAAAGATCATCTTCCGATTTAATTGAAGACGAATCAGATTTCTCATCTTCTTTAACCCTCAAAGATTCAACTTTAGAGCCTCTTTTCAAAATATTTTTCGGTGTATATTTATTGGCTGCTTTTGAATTGGACACTCTTAAAGCAGTCTTTTCAGCAAGAATTTGTTGTTGCTCCTTCATAAATTCTTCTTCTTCCCTTTCTTCTTTGATAAATTCTTCAATTTCATCAAAATCAATCCCATTGACTCTAACATGTTCTCTTAACATGGGGAAACAAACATCTTCTTCAGTTTCCTGTGAAGTTCTACTTCCATGAGATCCATCCAGAGAAAGCAGGGACTTCAGACCGCGCCTCTCTTTTTTAAACAGATTATTTGTCTCGTTAGTTTTAACTTTAGCAAGAAATTCATTTGCGTCATCTACGGTTGAACCCCTTCTTTGCTTTTTCTTTAAAATGCCCACAGGTGGCGTATTTAATTGAGTATTTTTATGTTTTGTTTGATTTGAAATGCTACCACGATGAACTGCAGCTTCTAACTGACGCAGTTTAGTGCGTCCAATGCGGGACGTTTGTCTTATAATAGGAATTGAGCCATCATCTTCTTCATCATCATCTTGGTTAACATAAAAATCGGTTCGTAACAGTTTGCTAAAAGTCGCAGCGCGTTTTTGATTGGATGAATGGACATCTTCGTCATCCAGTTCTTCTTGGTTCCTAATAGGTAAGTTAGATGGTTGGTTACGGTGATCATTCAATACTTCATCAGTATTATGAACTTTTTCAAGCAAGTCGCGAGAAAGCGAAGCCAGACGGTGACTTTCTGAATCTGACATTTTTCTTTACCTATGTTAATGCTACAAAATTCTCAACTTAATATGGCCATCAGTGGTAAAGGGCGGACTAATTCAGCTGGCCACGATCATAGATGGTGAAAAAAACTGAAAATGTTTTGTAGAACAGATTCTAAAAAAATTATGAAAGAGGGAAAAAAAAGACTTTTAAATGGTGATGAGGTAGTCGGTAATACACAAGGAGGGGTGAATAACATAAAATAAAAGAAAATAAAAGAAAAAAAAATAAAAGAAAAGAAAAGAAAAGAAAATAAATTGAAAAAGTAGAGGAAAACTAACAGCAGGAATAGTACGAAAGCAAATTGGCTGTTTCCCATTTGAAAATCAATATGTGACACATGGTCTAATACATAGGGCTATATGCATACTATTATTTGATGCATTGAAATATCAAAATGCTTGACAGCTTTTAAAGTTAGTTAGATTCTTAGACCTGAACTGTGATTTAATATGTGATTTTTTAAAAGGAATATAATTAGAATCGGGAGTGATGGGATTGATCCAATTCATTCTTTAATTTCATGAAAAGCAATTGATTTATTATTGAAATGGGTTAATTTATTTGTTTTTCTTTTGTTTTTCTTTTTTTTTTTTTTGTTGTTGTTGCGAGTGAGGGAATTTGTGTTGCTTCATCCAATGGTCCACCTCCTGGTTTCCCTTTTTTTTTCGCATGATATTAAACTGAATTTCGATTATTTTCTATTCTTTCGATAAGTGGGCCACTATGTTGAGATTATAAACTTATATTAATACTACTCCCACGTTGGTAATTAAATACAAACCTCGTTATTAAATAAATACATTGTGGGGTCAATCAAAAATTGTCGAAATAAAAATGAATCTTCTTTATAATAACATTAATTATAAAAATTAAATATAGATATTAAATATAGATATTAAGTAAAAATATGCATTAGTACATAAAAACTGTTAAAGGAAATACAATTTGACATAAAGTATGCTAGAAATAGTATTTATTACGAGCGATTTAAATGTTTTGTCATCTTGCCGCATTAAAAATACGGTTCAATTTTTTTTTTTTTTTGTAATTTTCAAAATACCCATAGTTACATATATATATATATATATATATATATATATACATAGACATATAGATATGTAATCAGGTTACACTACTTCAAGTGAGTCAGATGTACACGTTGTAATATTTAAATTGACCATGGTATTATTTATAATCTGTTACGGAAAATTTTATTTTGCCTAAAGTATACTTGTATTATATAAACCTTCAACTTTATTTACAAAAAATAACTAGACTGCAACCCGCAACTATTATTCAAATATTTAAGGATTTATTTTTTGATTAAACCCATTCAATGGGGTTTTTCAAAACATCAAGTAATTTCTGTTCATCTGAATCTTTCTCTGGTTTGTGATCATAAACCCAAGAAGCGGTTGCTGGAAGAGACATCAAGATACTTTCCACTCTCAGACCAGGAGTTTGTAAACCGAATTGAGTACCTCTATCTAACACTAAGTTAAACTCAACATATCTACCTCTTCTAATTTGTTGCCATTGCTTTTGTTCTGGAGTGAAAGGAAGATCTTTTCGCTTTTGAATGGTTGGTACGTATGAAGGTAAAAAGGCGTTAAAGCAATCTTCAACAATATTGAAAATTTCATTGGCTGGTTTACTATCAAAATCATCAAAGAAAATTCCCCCTATACCTCTAGATTCTCCACGATGTTTAATGAAAAAATATTCGTCACACCATTTCTTGTATTTTGGATATAATTCTGGATCGTGCTTGTCTAAAGCATTTTTATGAGTTTGATGGAAAAGTTTAGCATCTTCTTCATATAAGTACAGAGGAGTTAAATCGCAACCACCACCAAACCACCAAGCCTGGAGTTCTCCTGTCTTAGGATCAATTGTCTCAAAATAACGGTAATTGGCGTGTACTGTTGGAGCGTGAGGGTTATGTGGGTGAATAACTAAGGAAAGACCACATGCAAAGAAATTGACCAGTCCGTCTTCCCCACCAACAATATTTTTATGGTTAGCCTTCATACGACTTACAGCAGCTGGTGGTAAAGATCCATGAACCACGGAAATATTGACACCCCCTTTCTCGAATGTTGTACCGTTCTGTAAAACCATCAGTTGGCCACCTCCACCTTCTGCTCTTTCCCACACATCGGTCTGAAATTCTACTGTATCAATCGCAGCAAGACCTTTAGTGATTTCTTGTTGCTTTAATCTAATAAGAGCTTCCATGCGCTCGCGCATGGGTAAGCTAGTGTCATGTATTTTGTCTTGTGAAGCCATCGTTGCTGCAATACCTGAGAAACCAACGCTTAATATATTTTTCTGATATCCTGCGCGAACGATCCTGGCGATCAGGTCGTAAGATTTATGCTTCGACGAATTTAAACTTAAAAATAAAAATAAAAAATTAAAAAGAAAATAAAAAATTCACCTAAAATGCAACATCATTCCACTCGTAAAGAGCTCTTATATGATTTTCTCTGGATATAGGCATTGTAATTGACAAAGAAAGATCCAATAAATGTTATTAGTTTCGAATAGTAAACTCATGTTGTACACTTGAGTTATTAGTTCATAAGCTGATAGTTAGAATAAGTTTTGTGCGCATACTAAATTGATGTATGATTCTCGTTTAGGCAAAAGTTAAATGCAATTGGTAAATGGAGTCATATGATGAGGAATATTGTGTGTGATCATCGTTTATCATGTAAGTTTGAGTTGTTATTAATAATATCAAAATTTTAAGGTTATATTGAAAATGAGTTTGTATGCACCAATTTCTTCTTTTTTGAGGCTTTATAGGTGACTATCTTAAAATATTTGTATTTACATTATTCTCATTTTTTTCCAAGTATCGATAATTAGTTGTAATCTCGTAAAATTGAAAGACTAAAACAACTACCCCTTAATTTTGGAATATGCTTTGTTTAAGGTGGAAATGTGGTATCGTGTATATTGAGGTCAAAAGGTAGTGTTTATAAAAGAGATTTGATTAATATAGTTGAATGGTGTCCTACAAAGCAGATCCCCACTGTTGCAATAATCAGGATAAATATCTCAAAGATTAGCATGTTTAATCTGTTCTTCATAGAGTTCTTGCTAAATTCGAATATAACATTAGATATTTCTCATTATTTATCTCTTATCTTCTCCTTCTTATAAACTGTGAGGAATATTAACTGCATTTTCGCAAACATGAGATATGAACTTAATATATATAGTGTCGCAAAATATCAAAACTGGCAAATATTATAATACCTGATTTTAAGTATGCAAAATTTGAAGGTTAAATTGATTGTTCATTACCTTTGTATAATATTATGACTTGAGTGATATTTCATCAATCAATAAATGAATATATGAATGCATTGCAATGCTTTATTGCTTTGCTACAACGATTGACGGTATCATTAGTATTTTCCACAGAGTGCTTTATTTATTTTTATTTTTATTTTTGTCTTGAAATTAAAAAAAAAAAAATTCTGTTTGTTTATATGTTAGTCTTTTATGTTTATATATCCTGCATTTCATTTTTTATCTTTATAGTATCAGTATGACAGAAGTGGCACCTGTAGAGCTGTTGATCCAGTTCATACAGCATACTGCCGAGCTTTTACAAGAACTTCAAGCTTCACAGAAAAACTTGTTTGAAGCTGATGAATGCGTTTTGCTTTGTGAAAGCTTTTTGAAGCAAACTTCACCAAGTACCTTGTACATAATACAAACTGATACTTATACATTGAAAGAAGAACTTCCAACTTTTTTCCAATCAGCAGTTGCACTAATTAAACTGAAAGGTGCTATTAGGAATGATTGCCCGATTGTTTCTCAAATATATGTTTTAAATATCCCTAAAACGAATGATATTGCTCAATTTGAGACCATCAGATCTCTTGTTAATTTAGGAATTTCTCCATATTTTGAACTTGTTTCTCAAAATAGCGACCAGACATCAGTTTCCACAGCTAGGAAAAAACTTAAGGAACTTTCTCTAACTTTACAACATCTTCAGCAACATATTCATATTCCCGATTTGCTTTCAACGGTACATGCAAAATTGAACGACAATGACTACACTTCTATAGATCAAATACCTGATGAACTACTTCACGATACATCTTTTCTAAATGAATTGACAACAATTTCAAATAATTGGGTCAAGCAAATCCAGTCCGTTAGTAGTTTGTCTCATAAACCTTCAGATGGGAACTCAGTAATGGAAGAAATATTATTTTGGAGATCTATGAATGAGACATTGACTTCTCTTACGCAGCAAATTAAAGATCCTAAAGTGAAATTAACTTTGGATATATTAAAAAGAGCGAAAAGATACCATGTAACAATGAGTTTTACAAATGAAACAGGATTGGAAGATAAACTTATTGAATGCAATGATTACAATACCATGCTTAAAGATTTCCCTATAGATGATATAATTTCCATTTCTAGCGCCAACCCTTCTTTGGATATTTTAGAATCATTAAAAGAAGAAATTAGTAAAGTTTTCAATCACTTTAAGAAATTAAAGAACTTTCCAAACTATCCAATTCTCAGAGCAGTTGAATTGGTTGAAGTTGTACTAATGGATATCTGTACAAAATTAACAGAGATACTTTCTCAGTTTTTTTTGATGTCTCTTCTGATGAAAGAATTCAGGAAAGTCCTTGATAAAACAATTTTGGTCTTTGACTCAATCGATGAATCAATTAAATCAACTACTAATCTATTTAGAGAATTGTTAAGAAAACGCCAAGAGAAATTTATAATAATTAAGATTGAGCAGAAAATGTTAAATGATTTAAAAGATAGATTGAATTATCTTTATAACTTTCGAAATAAACATAATAATTTACTTCGTACAATAGAAATTGTCAATAAAACTCATCAATCAGATGACGCTGCACAAAAACTAATCGATTGTTATAATCAATTGATTTTACCTATTAACGCGGTAGATATTTCTCAGATTGGATCAAACATATGGACATCTAACGAGTCAATGTATGAAACTGTATATCAAGATTGTCAGAATAACATTGTAAACCAGATCAATGTTTTGCTTGAAAATTGCACTCAATTTAATGACTTCCTATCAGTACTCCTGGTATTCGAAAATGAAAACAATGAAATAATGGAACTAATCGATGAAGAACATAAAATCAGATGTATGTCTTTAGTTGACCAATCAATAGAGCAATTGATAGTACAAAATAGAAGTAACAAAAAATCTATAGAAGGTATTTCCGATTTTTATAATGTTCATGGACTAGTTTGCATTGATAACAATGACTCTTCAATTGTTGAGAAACTCTTGTGGATGACTAGTGTTAAGAAATCTGTTATGCATTTTAAAGCGTATTTGGAAACTTTGTTTGGTGATCATTGGCACCAATACAGCATCGGCACGAAAATCAACACTGAAGCAAATAGTTTATTGCATAGCCTTGAACCTGAAAAACTATTGAATGAGTGGGTTGAGAATACCAATCAAAAAATGAACGAATTGATTATTGATGGTCCAATTTTTAAAGTTAATTCTACTAATGATTCATTAGAAATTGATGTATCCTTTGATACAAGCTTATTGCTTATTTCAAGTGAAATACACCAATTAATTGACATGGGATTTAAAATTCCTAGCAAATTTATGAGTAAAATAAACTCTATTGACAAATTATATCCTTTTATATCTGATTTAAAAGAACATCTTACTATGTTACAAAATATTCTCAATATCGAATTGAAAAATTCGGAATATGGTCAACGTTGCCAATTTGTTCTTGAAGAGTCCAAGGAGAATGTTTATAACGCATTAGACGAAACCTTTGATATAACATGGGCTCTTTTATTGAGGTCTATCGACTTAGAAGAAATATCTGAATCTAAAGATGAGCTTAAAGTCCAGAAAGGTCTTTCAAATTTTGAAGAATCAAAAGCCCTATTATCAGTGAAATCATTTATGGATGCCACATATTCTCTTTTTTCTAATGTGTCTTTACTTAGAAATTTTTACACCACATACAAGATTTTGCTTAAAACTTTGGAAGAAACTGAATTTACTCACGAGTCAATTAAGTATTGTTTAACTGCCATCCAAGAAAAAGCTACACAATTTACTTATTTACTCCCTCAAAATATGGATGCACTTTATAATATATTGAATGAGGATGTTGCCAAAATATTAACAAATAAAGTTGAGTTCCAGATAAATCAAGCAATAAATAACGAGTCCAATATTTTTTCGAAAGAAAAAATACTGATATTGTACGAAGATCAAGAGTTTCTGTTATTTCCGACTTTTGCAAAATATAGAAATGAAGCTTTTGATAAAATCAATAATATTTTACGTATTGCCACAAACCACACCATTCTTAGTAATAGTGAGACTGAAGTCACTTTTGGGTCAATCCTAGATGAAAAACCAGCAACCGCCTCTCGTATATACGAATTTTTAGAATCTATTATTGAAGAGTCCCAGTTGTACTTTAAAAAATGGCTCAAATTGCAGGAAATGTGGGAAAATAGCATTGAAGATCTTAAATTGGAGTTAGGGGAGAACCTAGATTTATGGTTATCATTTTTAACTGATGCTCGCAAGCTCAAATCTCTTTTTGATACATCAGGATCTTCAGTCATTATAGGGTGCGGTAGAGGAACTATCGAATTAGATTACTCTTTAATTCAATCTCGAGTTTCAGCTAAGTATGAAGATTGGCAAATAAGGTTGCTTCATGAATTTTCGGTGATGTTACAAAAAAATATAGAGTCAACTCAGTTTAGATTGGCTAAGCTTTACGAGACAAGTAGCGAGCCAATAAACTTTGGATCAACCCCTAATATTATTAAAGCTATAATTGAGAACGATAAGTTTGACCGGTCTATTGGAGACTGGACGTCAAGTTTGGATAAACTAAAACAAAGCCAAAATATTCTACAACGACTGAGACATAAATTTACCAAAGAATGGCTTTATGTTGAACAACTTGAAAACAAGCATTCAATTATTTGTACACTTTTTGAAAGAAAATCTAAACTCATTAATGATCACTTGGAACTCATCTCCTCCAGATTAATATATGAAGCTAAAAGGGTCGAGGGACAAATGCAACAATTAAAAGAAGGCTGGGAAGCAGAAAAGCCAATCTCTGGATCAATTAAACCACAAGATGCAATTGAGATTTTACACCGATATGAAAGAAAATGCAGCACAGTTGTCACTGACAAAAATAATGTGGTCGCGGCAAGCGATTCCTTATCCACACATATTGTTATCTTGGAAGATGTTATTGAAATTGAAAATGAAGTGAAAGATTTGTTAAGCATCTGGTTAGCTTTAGATAGTATCTGGGAAGGATTGAATATATTAAAAACGCTACAATGGATTCAAATTTCACCTCGTGATATACGAAAACAATTGGAAGATTTATTGAATACCGTTAGAACTTTTCCAGCAAAAGTTAGGCAATATTCAGCATTTGATACAGTTCATGAATTAATCAAATCTCACCTCAAATCTCATTCGATTGTCACAGAGTTGAAAACTGATGCAATGAAAGCAAGACATTGGCTTTTGATCACCAAAGAATTGAATATTGAAGCAATACCTTACGATAAAATGACATTAGGTGATGTCTGGAATATGAATTTAATATTGAATCAATCATTAATTAGGACGGTTTTGAAACAGGCTAATATGGAATTGGTTATAGAGGAAAACATTTCTTCAATTGAGAAATCTTGGTCTTCCCACAGTTTCAACACTTTCAATTATAAAAATAAATATAGACTAATCAAAGGATGGGATGCCTTATTTGACCAGTGCAACAACGATTTGGTTGCATTATCAAATATGAAAAATTCTTTGTATTATTCAAACTTTGAAACTGCAGCAAGTGAATTGGAAAATAAACTTAACTCTCTATTCGCAGTTTTAGATGTTTGGGTCGAAGTGCAGAGGGAATGGATTTATCTTGATGGTGTTTTTACTTCAAACAAAGACATTCCACAATTGATACCTGTGGAATTTAGTAGGTTTAATAATATTACGCATGAATTTTTCCTGTTTTTGAAACAAGCATCCAAGTACTCATTAGTAATAGATGTATTAAAAGTGCCAGAAATTCATGAAATTATCACGAGACTATTGGAATCTTTGCAAAGAATTAGACGGTCTTTAAACGATTTTCTTGAGAAACAAAGAAAATTATTTCCTAGATTTTACTTTATTGGTAATGAAGATATGTTGCAAATTATTGGAAGTGGCAATAATGTCAAGCAGATGGGTCAATTTTTCAAAAAGATGTATTCAGGTATAAATGGAGTTGAATATAATGAAAATGACTCCAGTATAATTGGGGTGTATGGTGATTTAGGGGAGCATTTTATTTTAAACAAACCCGTGTCATTGTTAAGACACACTAGGTTGCATGAATGGCTTCTTGAATTTGAATCAGAAGTTAGAACCACTTTATCAATATTAACGGGGAATGCAATAGAAGAGTTTATAAAAGAAGATAAAGATCTTTCATGTTTCATTTCAAACTACCCTTTACAAGTAATAATCTTGGCTTGCCAGGTAAACTTTACACTGCTTGTTAACGATAATTTTCTTAAAATCAAATTCCATGAAACATATATAAATGAATATTTAAACCAAGCAACTAAAAACCTACAAACTGAATTGGCCATTTTGGAGAGAAAAAAATATGAAAGTTTAATAACAGAATTTTTACACCAAAAGAAAGTAATTGAAGAGCTAGAACTTAGCGCATCACATCAAGATAGGAAATATATTTGGAATGTCGAATTACAATATTATTACAACAAAACAGAGCCATACCTCTCAAGATTAAAGGTCAAACAAGCTGATGCTGAGTTTGAATATGCTTTTGAGTACTTAGCAATTACGGATAGGCTTGCTCACACTCCTCTTACTAACAAATGCTTCCTTACTATGACTCAGGCTTTATCCCAAGGCTTAGGAGCATTTCCTTATGGACCTGCGGGTACTGGTAAAACAGAGACTGTTAAAGCATTAGGACACAACTTGGGCCGAATGGTAATTGTATTTTGTTGCGACGAATATTTTGATTTTCAATCCATGGGTCGCATCTTTTTGGGTCTTTGTAAAGTAGGAGTATGGGGCTGCTTTGATGAATTTAATCGGTTGGATGAACATATTATAAGTGCAGTATCAACTCAAATTGAAAACATTGAAAGTGGTCTCATATCTTCAGCCAACGTCATGATTTCTGGTAAACATGTAAACGTTCATCCGAACACAGGACTATTTATTACAATGAATCCAGATTATGCCGGAAGATCAGAGTTGCCGGAGAATCTAAAAAAATTATTCAGAAGCGTTTCCATGAAAGCACCAGACAGCGAACTTATTGTTGAAATATTGCTCACTGCTGGTGGATTTTCTAATGCCAGTTCATTATCGGATACCTTAGTAAAAATCTTTAAAGATATGATAAATAATATAGAACCTAGAATTCATTATGATTTTGGTCTTAGAGCCTTGAAAAGCACATTAAACGCATGTTCTATGATAAAACTTGAGAAGACAAGTTTAGATGAAAGTGAAATTATCGTGAGAGGTATGCATGAAACCATATATCCTAAATTATTGAAAAAGGATGTTGATGTTGTAAATGAGCTTTTGCAAAGTTACTTCCCAAATATTTCTTATAAACTTTCCGAGCCTCAACTCGTGTCCACATTAAAAGCATCCGCTGCAAAATATGGATATGAAGCATCAGAAGAATGGTTGAAAAAATGTCTACAGATATATGGGATTCAAAGCAGCAACCATGGTTTGATTTTAGTAGGCGAAACCGGTTCAGGTAAAAGTTCTTCTTGGAAACTACTTTTGGAATCACTATCATTAATCGACAAGCAAGAGCATATTTCGATTATTATTGATTGCAAAGTCATGTCAAAGGATAATATCTATGGAAAGCTAGATAATGTTACAAGAGAATGGATAGACGGTTTGTTTACAAGTATTTTAAGAAAAATCAATCAAAATTCAAGAGGTGAGTTGAATAAACGAATTTGGATTGTATTTGATGGAGATATAGACCCAGAATGGGTTGAAAATTTGAATAGTGTTCTAGATGATAATAAAATCTTAACACTTCCCAATGGTGAAAGAATTGATCTTCCAAATAACGTGAGACTATTATTTGAAGTGGAAAACTTGAAATATACGACACCTGCCACTATCAGTAGATGTGGTATGGTATGGTTTGGGACTGAAACAATATCGTTACAAGCTAGATATCGAAATTTTATCTCCCGTATCAGAAATAATAATATAACAGACGCTCCAAAGAGATTGATCGACTCATTTGTTGACCATATTGAAAAAACATTATCTTTTGACGTTTTCAATGAAATAGTTGAAAAGTCCCAGACCATTAACCATATAATGGAATTTAGCATTGTTAGGTATTTTGAAACTTTGACCACATTATTGCAAACCCATTATAGAAAGTTAGTCAACCACTTAAATGAAGGAATGGAATGCTCCAATCTTCCTGAATATGTAAACAAAGTATTGATTTTGTCCTTAATTTGGACATTTTCTGGGGATAGCTATCCTGCTGAACGAGAAACTTTGGGCCAATTTATTACTAACTTGGAAACGTTCAAGAATGTTGAGTCTATTGAAGGATGTCATCTTGATTATTATGTTGACTTATCTGATGCCTCTTGGAAAAGCTGGATAGCGAAGGTAGAAAACATTGAACTAGAACCACATCAAGTATCTGAAACAGATACTGTAATTTCCACATTGGATACTTTAGTCCATGAGGATCTTATATATCTGATTTTAAATGAACATAGACCTTTTGTACTCTGTGGGCCACCAGGATCAGGTAAAACTATGATATTATTGGAATCTTTACGAAAATCACCAGACTTAGATATGTTATCATTGAACTTTTCAAAAGAGACTTCACCAGAATTATTAATAAAATCCTTAGAGCTGTTTTGCCGATATAAAACCACAAATTCAGGAGTAACTTTAGTTCCTAAGGTTACAGGAAAATGGGTTGTTGTCTTTTGTGATGAGATAAATCTCCCTGATATTGATAAATATGGAACACAAAGAGTTATTTCATTGCTCAGGCAAATGATAGAACAAGGTGGGTTTTGGAGATCTTCAGATAAAGTTTGGGTAACATTAAAAGATATCCTGTTTGTTGGAGCTTGCAATCCACCTACTGACCCAGGTAGAAATGAGATTTCAAAAAGATTTTTACGACAATCTTCATTGATTGTCGTTGATTATCCTGGTGAAACTTCTTTGAAGCAGATTTATCAGACATTCAACTTGGCAATTATGAAATTTGCACCAAATTTGCGTGGGTTTACGCTGACAATTACAGATGCAATGATACATATTTATGGATCCACAAGAGCCCACTTTAATGCCTCTATTCAAAAGCACTATATATACTCCCCAAGAGAGTTAACTCGATGGAGTAAAGGTATTTTAGAAGCGCTAAAGCGTCACCAATATCTGGAATTAAATCACTTTTTGAGACTATTTTACCACGAAGGTTTGAGATTATTTTATGATAGATTAGTATCAGATGAGCATAGACAATGGACCCTTGGCTTATTCAAGGCAACTTTTGAAGATTTCTTTCCCCACTTGAACATAAATTCAGTGATGGAATCCCCAGTTCTATTTTCGGATTGGTTGTCTAAAGATTATATTCTGGCTAGCCGAACTGAGTTGATGTCTTTTGTGACAGAAAGATTAAGAGTTTTCAGTGAAGAAGATATTGAAGTCAACTTAATCTTATATGACGACATGTTAGATCATATACTTAGGATTGATAGAGTATTGAGACAGCCTCAAGGGCATATGATTCTAGTAGGTGCCAGTTCCAGCGGAAAAGCAACTCTCACGAGATTTGTTTCGTGGATTCATGGAATACGAGTTGTTCAGTTAAATGTCTTTACTGGTTATAGCTTGTCCGATTTTGATTCAACATTAAGATCAATTCTTTTAGATTGTGCCTCAGGAGATAAAATTTGCTTTATAATCGACGAATCCACTATTGTGGAGGCTGCATTCATTGAAAGAATGAACACACTTTTAGCAAACGCTGAAATTCCTGGCTTATTTGAAGGGGAAGATTTCAAACATTTAATGAAAATTTGTCATGAAGAATCGATGAAGCAAGGTTTATATCTAGATTCTGATGATGAGCTATATAAATGGTTTGCTCATCAAATAACTAAAACATTGCATGTTGTATTTACAATAAGTGGCACAAGTCCGGGATTCTTAACATCACCTGCATTATTCAACAGATGTGTACTTAATTGGATGGGTAATTGGTCGTCACAATCGTTATTTGCTGTTTCCAAAAGTTTAATAGATGAATTGCCATTTGATTTATCAAGACATTCAATTCCTGAACTGTATAAAAGTATATCTCAGGTTGGAATTAATGGATTACGAGATATCTTTGCAGATTGTCTTGTTGCAATTAATAACGTCAGTTTACAACATGATGTATCGTATCCAAATCTTTTTCTAAGTTTTGTTAACAAATTTAAGAAAATATTTTTGAAATCATTGAATAGTTTGGAAGAAAACCAAAATCACATTAACGTGGGCCTTGATAAACTTAGAGAAACCGTTATTATGATCAATTCTTTGAAAGAAGAACTCTCATCCAAAAAACTCAAATTAGAAGAAAAAGACAAGGAGGCTAGAAAAATGTTGAGTTTGATGTTGAGTGAACAAAATGAAGCAGAACGAAAACGAGAATTCTCTATTGAAACCCAAGCTGAACTTCAAAAGCAGGAACTTGAGATTGAAAACAGGAAAAGTAAAGTTATGAAGGATTTAGCTTTGGCAGAACCTGCAGTTTTAGAAGCTCAAAGAGGAGTTCAAAATATCAAAAAACAACATTTAACTGAACTTAGATCTATGTCAAATCCTCCAGCGGCAGTGAAAATGACATTAGAATCTGTGTGTATATTATTGGGTTATGAAGTATCAACATGGAGAGAAGTACAGTTAGTTGTCCGTAAAGATGACTTCATAGCTAACATAGTCTCCTTTGATAACCTGAGTCAATTAAGTTCTGAATTGAGATATTACATGGAAAATGCATATCTCAGCAGAGACGACTACAATTTTGAAGCAGTGAATAGAGCAAGTAAAGCATGTGGCCCCTTAGTGCAATGGGTAGTTGCACAATTAGCCTATTCTTCTGTTTTAGAAAATATTGGCCCCTTGAGACAAGAGGTTGTCAACCTTGAACAACAAACTGATAAAACTAAGACTAAGTTGATTGCGATTGATCAGATGATTGATGAATTGGAACAGAATATCGAGGAGTCTAAGTTAAAATATACGGAAGTAATTAGAAGCACGGAAAATATAAAATCCGAAATGGAAACTATATCTCTTAAAGTGCAAAGGAGTTTGAAATTGATTGAAAATCTTACCAGTGAAAGAGAAAGATGGAAAAGTAGTATAAAAAAATTTGGCCACGAAAGAGAAGTTTTAATTGGTAGTTCTATCTTAGCAGCAGCTTTTCTGGTCTATAGTGGTAATTTTGATCAAAATGGACGAGAAAAACTAATGAAATCATGGAAAAGCATCTTAACAGTATGTGGAATTCCATATGACAGTTCGTTAATTATGTCTACTTATTTCATCTCGTCAACACCATCTCTTGGAGATTGCAATTTGAATTTATCAGATGAATTGAGTATCGAAAATTTTGCATTAATTCAATCAAGTAAATTTCCTTTTATTATTGACCCTCTTTCAAAATCAATTGACTTTTTGAAAAGCCAAAACAGTAAATTGGTTGTTACAAGTTTCTTGGATGCAAACTTTGTTCAAAGGCTTGAAAACGCAATTCGATTTGGAGGATCAATTCTCATTCAAGATGCAGAGTTGTATAATTCTATTTTAAATCCTGTTTTGAGAGAAGAAGTTTACAAGCAAGGAGGGAGGTCCGTCATTAGCATTAAAGATCAAGATATTGACTATTCTCCTAATTTTAAAATGTATCTACATACAAAAGATCCTTCAGTTTTTGTTTCTTCGTTTGTTCAAGCAAGAACAACTATTGTGAATTTCACGACTACTAAATCAAGTCTTGAAAATGAAGTCTTAGCAATGGCATTAACAAAAAAGAGACCAGACATTGAAGAAAAACGAAAAGAATTGACGATTTTACAAAGTAGATACAAAAACCGTCTTTTCAATTTGGAATCTGAGCTTTTGATATCTTTAAATGATACTTCAGGCTCTGTTCTTGACGATAATAACGCAATTTCAAGATTGGAAGAACTTAAACGTGAAGCGAATGAGATAGATTCTAAGATTAGTGAATCTGAATCAGTTATCGAAACAGTTGAAAATATTAGATTTGAATATAATGATATTGCAAGGCACTCAAGTTCGATTTATGGTATAATGAAACTGATGCTGAAATTAAGTGACTGGTACAATTTTTCCTTAGAAGAGTATTCTAATATTTATGATATTGCGCTTGATTCTCCTAAAGACAATATTGTTTTAACCCTTTATCAAGAAACATATGCTAGAATTTCACTTTCGATGTTGCTGCGTGATAAAATAATATTTGCGTTACGTTTAGCAATATCTTACTTTACTTTAGAAGAATCTCAGGATGTTGAAAAATCTTTAATTACAATATTCCAAGCTTTAAGTACAAACGATATCAAGGAACTTAAAGAGATATTGAAAGATCAAAACTTCACATCCGATGAAGATGATGGAGATAAAGAATCCGCGCTTTTAGTCATAAGACGATTTGTCGAAAATATTATAGAAAATGAAAACGAAAGCCGAAATCTTGCACAAGCCATTGAAAATTTCACATCTTTCCTTTTCACTGGAGTTGGTAGTTATAGTTCGAAATATGATTTCCAATCTTTCATCTCAAATCAACATAAGCCACAATTCCCAATCTTGATGAACTCCTTGGAAGGTCTCGATCCATCGTTTATTGTGAAATCTTATGCTAACAAGACAAACCATTGTTTGAAAATCATTTCAATGGGTTCAAAAGAAGAAATTGAATCTATTACTTCTGATTTAGAAGCTGCGATTGTTGAAGGTGGTTGGTTATTATTACAGAATATTCAAATGTCTATGGACTGGTTGAATAGATTGAATAAAATCATAGAAATAAAGAAATCGGATGGATTTCATAAAGATTTTAAATTGTTTTTGACGGCTTCAATAACTTCCAAATTACCTACATCGATAATTAGTCAGTCGATGGTTTTGGTGTTTGATGATAAAACTGATTTTAAATCTCGTTTCAAAGAATTATTTGATACAATTAATTTTAAAGATGATCACCAGTCTCTGGCAGAAAAGCAACATGTATTTTTAATATTAGCATGGATGCATTGCTTAATTATAGAGAGATTGGCATATAGTCCATTAGGGTTCACCAAGTATTATGATATAAATATGACTGAATTTATTGCAGGTTGTCATGTGGTGAATACTGTATTTAAACAGCTTAAAGCTTCTAAGATTAATATTTCACCTGATACTATTCCATGGGAATACTTAAAATTCATGATTGCAGAAATTACTTATGGTGGAAAATTGGATAACGATACAGATCTTTTATATATCAAATCATTAGCAAATAGTTTGTTTACGGTGAAGTCTTTTGAATACAATTTCAATTTAATTGATAATCAGGTGACTGCAAAAACTAACCAGAGCTTGAATCCACCAGAAGGTGTATCAGAAGCAGCTTATCAAGCATGGATGGAATCATTGCCTAGTCGAATACCACCAAGTTGGCTAGGACTTGAAGACGATATCATTGAATTATTAGAAGAAGAGAGAACTAAGGAAGCAATTACGAAAACTTGCAAATTTTTAGAGTAAGATAAAATAGAACTTTTAATATTAAAATTAATTTTTAACTTCATTTTAATTTTCCCTTTTCGTAGTTGATAGAAATAGAGATTTGAAAGAAAGGCCAAAATTTGTAAATGAGGAAAAATACAAGAGTTCAGCAATAAGTTTTACAAGAGTTTACATGCTTTTTTTTTGTATTATAATAAATCAATACAAAACTAAAGATAACAATGATAAAGAAATATCCATTTAATTAATATTAAAGTACACCAGTAATCTATTCGTCATCTTCTTCCAAGATTTGAGCGGCAATACGGTCCAAATCTCTTTGACCATTTTCAGAGATTCTTCTACCACCCTTTGGAGAGATTTCCAAAACACCGATTTTTTCTAAAGCTTGTAAAGCTCTTCTGTTAACGGAACCGGAAGCATCAGCGTGTCTGTGTGGTCTGAAACCTCTGTTAACGGCACCACCGTATAACTTGTTTAACTTACCAACACCAACTTGCTTTCTCAAGTAAATGTGTCTAGCAATAGAAGCGGATCTCTTGTAGAACCAGTTTTCAGCTTCTTGTGGTGGTAATTCATTACCGGCAGAAGTCTTGACAAGTTCAATGTAACCTGGAACGGCTAACTTACCTTGACGTTGCAAGAATTGAGAGTAAGCGTTGATGAAATCTTGAGCTGGAACGTCTCTGTAAATGTTAGTATAATGTATACGAAAAGTGATTTCAAAGATTATCCTTGAAAGAAAATTTTTAATATCGAAATATTGTGCAAGTCAATGAATAAGCAATGCAATTGTTCAATGAGTAAGTTTTACAGGAATTTTCCTTGTTGGATACGTTGACCGAATGTTAAGAAAGCTTAATAAATATTGAAAAGTTCGAAAAAAAGTAGTATTCATGTGTCTTCTAATAATGTCCATGTTATAACAGATTATTCTGTACGTATATCTTCCTTTATTATGTGGTTTTAGCCTTGCTTTAACTTGAACATTCCTGCTTTGAAATACTTTTCAATGAAAATCTCATCTTTGACGACCACGATGGAAGGTTACCAATATCCTATTTGAATAGGATATCCAAGTGGTTTCGATAACAGAGATTGTTTTGCTGCTATTCATGACTTAAGTCTACTGTTATTAGACTATATTATGTGTACATACCTGACGGAAGCACCTGGCATGATTACTTTGTGTTTATGATTTCCTTAGAAAGTTTGAATTTTTTTCACCAAGAGCCTTAGTGAGGTGTGCCTGCACCTCAAGGAAAAAACTGTATATGTTACACAAAACCATTGAGAAAGCAAAAGTTTGAGAAACAATATAATCACGTGAAATAAGCAGTCACACAATTATCCATTTTGAGAGATAGAATTATGGCTATGATTATGATGTTTGAGTCTTTTTGGTCTACGAGTACTTTGATAAATCTTACGTAATATCGATTATCGAACCTTCGATTTAAAGATGACATGCTTTGTTTTCGGTGATAACTGCAGTAATAAAGTGGTTCCAGTCTTCTTCTTTTTCAAAACAATAATCAATATATATCATTGTCTACATGCTTTGATTAGAGGATTTCTACTTTTTTATTTTAATTCTTTCTTTTTTTTTAACTTCGTTTCTTGAAATATCTATTAAGAATGTAATTCATCAAAGCAGCTGGTTTCAAATATCTACATCTTATATTTATGGATACTGCATCATCATTTTTATTTTTATTTTTCTTTGTCTTTTCATATGAAAGCCTAATTGTGTGGGGTATAAGTATTATAATATGCGGAAGATAAATAAGTTTTGACAACTTGATTGCTTAATATGCAAATAATCTGCTTCTTCTAGATTTATAAGAATATTCTTCCAAGTCTAAATAAGAAGATTCAACACTCCAAAAAAGCGACCTCTCTAATAGATCTTTTTCCGTGTTCAAAGACGGTAGCAACTCCGGTATATATGTTACGTCAGTAGTTGGGGTTGTTGATGCATCCCCCATATTTAGAGAATTTGACTGCTCTAAAATTCTAAGTTGATTATTGGAAATAGGTGAACTTAAAGCGGCATTTTTAATTGAGGTTGAAAAAGATTCAAAATTTCTATAAGAGGGAGAATTTGAAGGTAATTTCCCCCAAATTGTTGCTTGTTTCAATTTCAACTTACTCTTATAATCTAGTTTTTTTTCTAAACTGAATTCCAGTAATGTAGTGTAGTAATGTCGTCTTATCATCTCGTCGCCTTCAGACCAACATTTTTCTATGCATACTCTTTGGATAAAACCAATCTTATTGTCTATACTGCAATTGTGATCTAAATTGAAAGTTGAATGTACCCCATTTTGATATAATCTGGATATTACCAATAAGACATCTTGTATAGATTCGTGAGCATTTTTATGATTTAGTACTTCACCATAGAAAAAATTCAATTTTGTAGCACCTATCAATAGCATAAAAAAGGCAAAGGAAACTTTTAAATTCATGGGGAATGATCTAGTAGTAAGAATTGGCTCTACCAACAGAATAGTTAATGGGGTTGTTCTTTTGTTAATGGTAATTTGTAAATTCTCATTTTCTAAGAAAGTTAATAAAGAGAACAATGATAAATCGAGGATGCAATTTTGTAAATTATGACCAGAGTTTATGATATTAATGAATTTTAAGCCATTTGATTGTTCATCGTATAGTTTCCAATTACGAGTCGAAGATGCCGACTCATCAACTTTACGATAACTCACTCTTATTGAGAGTATTTCCAAGTTTGGTGATTTATTAAAAATGTTTGATAAGAATGAAAGGAACTCTGAATATTTAACAAAACAGTTATCATTGATCACCAAATTTAATTGTTTCAATTTAAATTTACAATTTAGATTTTTTAATATACAACTAAATCCTTCCTCAGGATGCATTTGCGATAATTGGCAAAGTAAATCGAGCCTTCTTAACTGAGGGATGCAATAATGGATAGGTTCGTAATTCTTTAAAGATGTAGAGTTTATAGATAAATAGTCTAAATTCATTGATTTCCACGCATTTATCAGTTGAGTGGTAATTTGCTTATTCGCATCTATGGCGGTATCGAAAATCTTTAATGTCTTTAAATGAGGGAAAATTCCAGATTCGATATTATCAATCGATAAATTATCACATTCCAATATCGATATGTAATTATTCATGCTAAATAGTCGTTGATAATCACTTATTAAACTAGTATTGTCTATTGGACTTTCTGCCCTTTTATTCATGGTGATATCTGATTTTAAACATTTTTCAAACCCAGTTTCAAGGATTTCGTTCATAACTTGATGATAATATTTCTTACCATCCAGGAAATAACGAAATTCTGCTGAACTTTGAAGTAAAGAATCAATTTCATTTTCTCGTATTAAGCTTACTGACTGGAAAAGCAATGGTCCAAGTAATATCCTAAAGTATTTGCAGGTAGAAGATAAGGAGATCAAATCATGGAAAATACTGGGGCTATATTTTGTAGTGTTTAATACAAAGCAATCAGGTGGTGGGGTATCTTCTACTGTAAAGAAAGCTTCATTTTCGTTATGCTTGATCGGAATAGTGACGAACCTAATTATTTTCCTAAGGATTTCAATTGGGAGGTCACTAAGGATCATTGTGGAGCTGAAAGGTTAATGACGTAATTAATAAAGAAGAATAAATTATATCGAAATATATATATATATATATATATATTTTTTTATAAATTGAGACAATGATGTAATCTAATATATTATAGTGAGAATTATGAATTTACATTGCATTTATTTATGAAGTTTAACTTATATTATTCATAAAAATATACAATTCTTCAAAGTTTACAAAAAGCTCAAAATTTATATTTATTATACATAAATTAAAAGGCGTAAAGAAAATGTTTTATTATGAGTATCAGAGCTAAACTAAGATAACTAATTAGCTTAGACCTTGAAACCTCTAGATCTTCTTCTACCTCTAGCTCTTTCGAACTTTCTACCCTTAGAAAGGATTCTTGGAGCCTTGTTCTTGTGTGGACCCATACCGAAGTGTCTAACGGCTTCTCTGGAGTTTCTTGGACCTCTAACGATCAAAGTGTTTTGACCCTTTGGAGCTCTAAGAGCTAATTGATCCAAAGTGATAGCTTCACCACCAGCCTTGAGGATGGCAGCCTTAGCACCAGCAGTGAATCTTAAAGCAGCGACAGTAGCCTTTGGGAATTCTAACAATCTGTTGTCATCGGTAACGGTACCAACAACGACAATAGTCTTGTCAGCAGCACCCTTTTGCTTCAAAGAACGAGCAATTCTAGAGATGGAAACTGGTGGTCTGTTAATCTTAGATAAGAATAAAGACTTAAGGATGACCTTGTTGAATGGAGCATCAGTACGACCTGTTTAGTTAGTATACGAGAGGATTCTTAAATTCTGCTCATATGACGCACAATGAACTCTTCCTTTAACCTGATAGTCAAAGATGAGCTGCACTCGCAGAAAACAATAAGCAGGGGTCTTCAGTTTACCTGTAGACAGTTACCTACTAGGAGGCGAATTCTTAAAACTATTAAATATAAGAAAATAGTAATTATCATTCATGGTTTCTCCCAAATTTTCATTTAAAGATTTTACTAATTTGTAAATCCAGTTTCTCCTGCGGATTTGTTGATTCCAAAACGGAAAATCAACTTATATTAATACTGTGTATTGATAATAATGGGTGGCTTGTCTTTCAATAACCTACCAGCGGTAAAGAAAAATTTTTCATTGATGCATCAATCATTCAAAAATTGTATACTTACGAGCTAAGAAAGAGTAAAGCTTGACTAACAACTTTAAGTAAACGTTGTCAGACTTTGGAGCTTCTCTGTGACCAGATCTGGCGTGTTGCTTGGAAGTGTGGTCTCTACCCATTTTGCTGTATTAAGTTGAGATGGAAAAAAAAACTCAATGATGAAATTTTTAACTACTTAATGTGCGCAGAGGATGTGTATTCATGACACAAAATTGAAATGAGTAAGGATATTACAAAGTTTTTGAGATTCTGATGTTCCGTGATTCCTCAGGGCACAACCCTATTTCACTTGAGAAAAAAAAAAATTATTATCACCAGAAAAAAAAAAAAACTCCATTTTTTTATTATTGTTATTATTGTTTTTTATTTTGTTTTTTTTTTTCTTTATTTTTGAGTTTTTCAGTTATTGAAAAATGATCTATATTAAATACAGTCCAATTTTCCAAGGTTTTTCGGAATGAGACTGAAGTCTAAGAAAGTTGTGTGTAGGATGTAGAATCTGTGGGTAATACTAGTAGGTGTTACGGCACTTTAAAGTACTTTCATAGTTATAGCAACAATGGAAACAAATATTATTGAGAACCAATTAATGTGGTGACATCTCATCTTGATTATATTAAGAATTAACTCACTTTAATAACAAGCATATGTGCAAGTTTAAGCTATTACTTATTCAATTATAAGAATGATTTTCTCACTCTAGTTTATAAGCCATTATCTTAAAAGTTTGGTTCTCAAATCCTTAAGTTAAGCTGTATATAAATTTATGGCCTGCATACTACTTATCTATATTGTTTTATGTTATTAATATTACTGTTATTTATATTACAAATAATTAATATTGCCATCATTGTTCATTATTGTACATTAACTTTTACGTCATTTCACTCTTAGTCATTGAATTTGAAAAGAGAACATTACTGGGGATACAAATTAGACTTAATTGTGATGCAGTTTACTCCAATTCGAGGGTTTATCAATACCCCAGTATCCAAGTCCATATGTGTCATTAGCACTATACTCCCATTGCTCTTTTCAGCGCTTCAACATAAATATATGTTAAATCTTCAAATAGATCCATTTATCCTTGAATATTCACAGTATTGGAGGTTGGCATTATACCAATTATCTGTGGTCAATGAATCCGATTATTTACTCATAGTTTTATTGTGGTTTTTATATAAGAATCTCGAACGTTTTTACGGATCAAGGAAATATCTTTCACACATTACCGTTTTTGCAATCTATAACTCATACATTTGTTTCGGGGTCATGTGCATAGGTCAGATATTGCTCAAATTATTAGCATTGGCATTAAAAAATGAATTTATCTCTGATATTGGAATATTCAATCAAATAAATCCTGGGCCCTTGGGGATAGTTTCCTCTTTATATGTTTGTTATACTCGGGTAATCCCTATATCATATAAATTTAATATTTTAATTTCAAGTCCTAAGAAATCAAGTGCAAACCTGGAAGATTCTGATCGTCATTCGCAAGTCAATTCGGTGCAAACAACTAATTCCCCCATACCCGATGAAATTCATTCAATAGAAGAGCCACTGCTGCGAGTTTTAACATTGACTAATCATTTCCAAATACAATTGTTATTCTTATTATTGTTGTTTAATCAAGGTTTCAAATCCATTATTCCATGTTTAGTCGGAGTAGTTTTAGGTCATTTGCATCATAACGAAATTTTACCGGGCTCTAAATGGATCATACCGGATTTTGTATTCACATTCTTCATTAACCCAATCAAAACAATCAAAACTATTTCAAATTTTACTCAAAGAGCTAACTCTCGATATATTAGATTACCTAACGGAAATGGAGAAAACTCAATTAACAACCATATGGATGAAGATGCAGACGAGCTTACCGAAACGCGAAGCAGCAGTGTAGAAGCACCTGTGAATGATACTCCAGTTAGATCATTAGGCTCGCAATTTTTGGATACTTTCAGATCCTAGATATTATTAGAATCAAATATATATATATATATATATATTACATATAATGTGTATACAAAATACTCAATTCTAAGTCTTTTTAATTTTACAAGCATGTTAGTTGTCTAAGAAATATAATATTAAGATAGTCTAACGTATTTAACAAAATTTAACTTTTTCATTTCTTTTTTTCTTCACCCCTTCCTTCTTCCTCTTCTCCTAAATCAAAGACTAAATTAGATTTTCATGTTTTTAGTCTTTTCTTCAGTTTCTCTCATGGCCTTTCGACGTTGAACATCCCAATTATATAATCTGGCAGTGTTAACCTCCAAAGTTGTGATGTTTTCTTTTAAAAATTGTAAGTCTTCTTTAACTATAATTAACAGTTGTTTGTTATTTTTTAATCTTTCTTCTAATAATTCAACTGCTTCATCAAGAGGGTATTCTAACATAACTTCGGCACCAAGCCATAAATAAACTGAATTTAAATTTTTCACATCGATCTCCGCTCTCGTATATAAAGTATCATTCAATTCATAATTAGTTTCTATCTTTGAATCTTCTTCTTCTTCTTCTTCCTTAGCCTTGCTTTGTTTAATTTGGGCAATTACATCTAAATTTTTTTCAATGTCTGGAATTTTCACTTTCAAATTATTAAGTTGTTGTTTCTTTGATATTTCCATGTACTTGTATTGCTGTAAACGATCTTGGAATGCTTGCATTAATTTTTCGTAGTCGGCATCCGGATCCTTGATGATGTCTTCAACTTTTTCTATAAATGGAGCTTCAGGAATACCTCTTGGGTTTGCTTTGTTTGTTCTGCTGTCAGTATAAGTTTAAGTTAATTGAATTTCTATTCTCCGTAGTACTATCTACTAATTCCATGGAGCTGGTTATATACATACTTTAAAAATTCAGCCATTTCGTGTGGATCAATAAATTGACTAGTTTCTGAAGTTGATGATATCTAGCTTGACGCGTGGTTATATGCAGTACCATATGGATTCTTGGGAATACAACAGCTTTGTTAAACTAATTTTGCAATATGATTTATCAAGTTTAGGCAACTTATTGGAAGGGATTAGATTAGCTTGTATTATACGTTAAAGCAAGAAAGAAAAAAGACAAAATAATAAACAAAAAAAAAACAATTCTTTTTTAATTACAAACTTTGCTTACTATTATTCTGACATGACGATCGTCCATACATATATCTATGTAAATTCTTTAAGAAATCTATCAACAATCCCATCGTAGACAGATGTATGTGATAAAATATGTAAACTTTCGGCCTCTGCAGCAAAAACTTTATCAACTTTTGGAGCACCAGGACCTCCAATGTTGGGCATTTGATTTTGTTGTTGTTGCATCAATTGATCCACCGCTTGACTATCGTTTAGTATCAAATTATAAATTGGTCTTAACCCTAATAAGTTGACAAAGTACCATGAAATGGATGAAACGTATCTCACATTTAAATTTGGGGTTTCAATTCCTTGTTGTAACATTTGCTTGAACCCTTCAGTCACTGGGAAAGGTAATTTCATTACAACAAAACCAGCAAAGAAATATCTAATCCAAGTCATAACTAATGTTTGAGAAGCAATATTGGTTAAGTTGCCCTTCATCATATTTAATAATGCATCATTGATCGAAGGATCGGCCAATGGGTTTTGAGGTTGTGTCTCTTCTGAAACTTTTTCAGCGTAGAAATGATCAGTCTTAAGAACTGAAATTAAATAAGCTTGCTTGGAGGCAAATTCCTCGTTGGTTAAAACAGCATTATTGGATTTGAATGCCTGTATCTTCATCATAAACAGCCTAATGTTAGTAAACGACTAATTATCAACCTCAGTATAGTGTCTATCAACTCTACTTACCCTTCTCTAGCCTTTTTATATGGCAATAATTCAGGAGATTTGCCCATCAATTGGGTAATGTTGGACTTCAAAAGCCCAACTAGTACCATTACAATCGAAATGGGCAATAAAACCCAATACTTAATTTGGGGATCAAGTAAAAGATCAGCTGGCATATGAAAGGTGAAGATGGAAGATTGATTGTGCAGGCAATTCTAGTTACAAATAGTGGTGTTCAGATTGCGCGGTCGATGTTTCGCTTTACGCTAGGGCCGGTCCGCTTATGTGGTTCGCCAGTGTCAAACAATAAACATCTAGCAAGCGCCGTGGCGCAGTGGAAGCGCGCAGGGCTCATAACCCTGATGTCCCAGGATCGAAACCTGGCGGCGCTAGATTTTTTTTAATCTTTGTTAAATTGATACAATTTATATTATATTATTTTAATTTTTTTTCCTTCTTTTTTTTTTGATATTGTAAATATCGGGATTCTCTTTGTACATGTAGTTTGAATAGGAGAATACAATTGGTTCTAAATGAAACATTGTACCTTCACACCTACTTGTGTTTTCTAATGGGATAACTAAAATCATCTAGCAAGCGCCGTGGCGCAGTGGAAGCGCGCAGGGCTCATAACCCTGATGTCCCAGGATCGAAACCTGGCGGCGCTATATTTTTTTTGCTATATTTTTATTTATTTGATTTGGTTGTAAGATATTATCGGGTTCGTGCATAAATATTAAAAATGCTAGAACATTTGAAATTAAATTATAATTTCTTGTTGGAAACTAAAAAGTCATAATGGGTTGGTTTGGTGGATCCCCGAGCAAGGTTTCTACTATAAGTGAAGTACCAGAGAAGCCTGAGACACCCCAATATTTAGAAGATTTGCCACCCAAGTTTGAAGATTCAGAGTCTGCTCCAATTGGAAACAATTCACCTACATATAGAGATGCTCTTTCAACAGTAAAATTATCCGATTTTGCTCCTTCTAATTTGGTGACTATCCCGTGTTTTAGAGATGCCATGTTAACTGGGTTTCTGGCTATGGCAGTTTTAGGTGTAGTGACTTTGGGTATCAGAAAGGATACATCTAAAGCCATAAATTGGGCTTTTGGGGGGTTTTTCTTGGGTAACATCGTTGGTTGGGAGCAGTGTAGATCACTTAGAAAGAAATCGTTTCAAAATGTAGAAATGGCTCGTCAACGTAATCAAGAAAGAAACTTGAAATCATTAACAAAATCTCAAGAAGAAGATGGACTTGAGAAATGGGAAGAATTGAAAAAGAAACTGTAAATAAGCATCATTCCACGTATTTTGACCTTGAAACGAATATAGAAATATATGTATATTAATTGATTGAGGTTTTCGCTCGATGTAAAATATCTATAATGTGTCGACAATATTTACCCAATGCCAAATAATTAACAAATAATATTATCCGCATAAAGTGGTTTTTGCATAAATAATTAAATATATGAACTGTTCAGAGAAATCAAGATTAAGTTTAGTTGATATTAATATGAAATTTAGATGTACAATTCTATAACAAATAAGAATATAAGTTGAAACATTATCTTTTTAATCTTTCAGTTATAAACCTTTGATAAATCTTATTAAATAAGCATAATGTACATCATTCATGCTTTTATGCTCTTTAACTGGCCTCGGTATTTCCCCCACACTTGAAAGATTGGACTCAAGAACGAAAAAAAAAAAAATATTATTATTATTATATGACCAACGTCAAAGGATAACTTACCAACCAAATCATTTATTAATAACCCCACACTGGAACTTTCCAAGTATTTTATACTAATATACTTTTGGGCCTAGTAAATTACGAAAAAATGGAAGGTCATAGGGTCACTTTAGGGCTTAAATCACTCAGATCCAATCTTGTGAATTTACCACTGCCCTTATGTAACTTATTGTACAACGCTAATATCAATATTCAAGATGTTATAATTGAAATTGTCCCTCAAACACTCAATTCTTCAACCAAGTGTTATGCAGGCTGGTCAGGAATGAGTCTGTCTCTGATTGACATCCTAGAGATAGATCCAATATTTGCTGAATCATTGAATTTATCCGAGAAAGACAAAGCTGTTTTGAACTTAAAATTGGATAATTACGAATCTACCAGTATAAGTCTCGAGCCGGAAAGTTCATCAGACTGGGAATTGGTTGAATTACATGCTCAAACTTTGGAAGATAAGTTACTTTCTCAATCAAGATGTGTAAGCATTGGCCAAACGTTAGTAGTCTACCCTTCTCAAACTTCCAGTGCCAAGTTAATTGTCACTGATATAGGAAGTAAAGACCATAAATATGCTAAAATATCTCCTTCATGCGAAGTATCGATTGCTCCCAAAGTAAGACGGAAGGTATCAGCTTCCAAACCTTCAGCGAAAAACTTGAAAACTTCATCTCAAACTGAAGATTATTCTACATTACCGACTGTGTTAAAAAGAGGTATATCATTGCCCCATAAAATTTATGATATTGAATCTCCAAATTATCAAGTTTATGTTAATTATTCAAGTATTCCAAAATTCTTAGTCAAATCCAAATACGTAGCTGTTTCTGTGATCCCAGGTCCATTGACCAAATTGGCCATTAGCGATAAAAATACCAATTCTGCTACTCCAAATCAAGGTAAAGATAAGGAAAAACCTTCTCAATTGTTAAAAGAAAACAAAAGGGTGGTTGCCAAGCTTGTAAATTACAAGAAATCACCTCATTTTGAAGTTGGGTTATCTAACAAGTTGGCAATTGCTCTCGGTTGTGAAAATCAAAACGGTAACATAATTGTATTACAACCTGCTATTCAAAAATTATCCAAAAATCCTTCTACTTTAGTGGTTCATCCTTATATTACTCAAACTAAAAAGAATTCGTCAATAAATTTATCACAACTGAAAAAAGAGAAAGATTCCAAAATTGCTGACGCGATCATGAGTGCATTGGAATTTTCTGACTGTTTAACCAATTATACAAAAATCCCAATCATTCCTGGCTATCTTCCACAAGGTGGTTTATTAAAATTTAAAAGGAATGACGAGACGAATGCATGGTTTTTATTGGAAAAAAAAGTCAAACTTGAATTGGGTGAGGAGCTCTTAAGAAATGAAAGTTTTATTCAAGCTCCAAGTAAAGATTCGTCCCTAAGTGAAAAAGCTATAGGCTTAGATAAATTGGAAAATGATATCATAGACAATATTACAAATACCAAAAATTGCGGCTGTTTAATATTTGGAAATTCAGGAAGTGGTAAAACTTTGCTTCTGAAAATTGTTTCACATAAACTATCTATGAATTATGGGTATCATATAAAGTTCGTATCTTGTGAAAGTATTATGAATGAAAATTTCCATCTGCTTTCCAACAATCATATTTCTAAATGGTTACAAGAATGTTCATGGCATAAACCTTCTTTACTTGTTTTGGATAATGTAGATAAGATATTACCAGTTGAACTTGAAAATTCAGACTCTACGCAATCTATTCAACTGACCGAATACTTTATTGCTCAATTGGCTAAGATTCACCTGCAAAGGGACGCCAATGTATCCATTTTAATGACTGCACCAGCGAGAGAATCTGTTAATAAATTACTTTCTCAGTCACATTCATTGGAGCAATTTTATCAATTAAGTGCACCTGATAAATCGAAGAGACACGATATAATTAAAGATTATTTGATTGATACTTTAGGTTGTCAGGTAGATTTTGATATTATGGATATATCTAATGAGACCGAAGGATATTTGCCCAATGACCTTAAAATCTTAAGTGATAGAATATACCATGAGGTACTTTTCAATGGGCATGAAAAAGCCACCAAACCTATATTTGAAACTGCTTTAAAAGGTTACACTCCTTCCAATTTAAGAGGAGTAAAACTAGAAAAATCAACGACGGGTTGGTCTGATATTGGTGGGTTAACTGAAGCTAAAAGTATTTTGCTTGAAACTTTAGAGTGGCCTACTAAATATGCTCCAATTTTTGCAAATTGTCCGTTAAGATTGAGATCTGGTATTTTACTTTATGGATATCCTGGATGTGGTAAAACCTTATTAGCTAGTGCCATTGCCGGTCAATGTGGTTTAAATTTTATTTCAGTTAAAGGTCCTGAAATTTTGAATAAATATATTGGTGCATCCGAACAATCTGTCAGAGAATTATTTGAAAGAGCTCAATCAGCAAAACCTTGCATTCTCTTTTTTGATGAATTTGACTCAATTGCCCCCAAAAGAGGACATGATTCCACTGGTGTAACTGATAGAGTTGTTAATCAAATGTTAACTCAAATGGATGGTGCCGAAGGTTTAGATGGTGTTTATGTTTTGGCAGCTACTTCCAGGCCAGATCTTATTGATTCTGCTTTATTGAGACCAGGTAGACTTGATAAAAGTGTAATTTGTGATATGCCTAACTACTATGACCGCTTGGACATTTTGAAAACTATTACCGCGAAGATGGATCTTGATAAAGATGTTGATTTAGAGTCGTTGGCTGAAAAGACAGGTGGATTTAGTGGTGCAGATATGCAAGGTTTAGGATACAATGCATATTTGAAAGCTGTTCACACCAAGTTAGAGAATGACGAAAAAGCTGCCACGTCTACATCATCGACTAATTCTTCAAGCAATACAGATAACTATGAATTTGTTCTAGTTAATTCAGAAAAATTGAAAAACTCTAAATTAAGGCCTTCAGAAAGAGTTCAAATTTTACTGCAAATAAAGGGATTATTGAAGAAAGATGAAGAATTAAATGAAACTAAAAATCTTAAAAGTAATACTGGTCTAGACTCATCTATTGTGACAATATCTCAGAAGGATTTCGAAGAATCCCTCAAAGAAACCAAACCTTCGATTTCTGCTAGTGAATTGAAAAAGCTTTCAGGTATTTACCGAAAATTTGTTTCTGGACGTGACGGCAATATGCCTGATGGAACACCTAGCAGTGAAATCGGAGGTCGTACATCTTTAATGTAACAAATAGCTCAATATATTTCATAATCAACTTTAAACTGTAGACAATAAATATTTATTTAGTTAAAGAGTTAATCACAAATAAAAAATAATAAAACTAAAAATAATAAAACTAAAAAAAATAAAGCTAAAAAAATAGCTAGCACTCAGATTCGAACTAAGGACCAACAGATTTGCAATCTGCTGCGCTACCACTGCGCCATACCAGCTACTTATTTACCTTTTTTGTATAGGTTAGTATAAATAAAGATCAAAATTCTTTATAGTTTGATGTTTCTACATTTATTTTCTAGAAATATAAGTCTGATACATTAAATACTATATAAATAATAATATTATATAATTCTATTTAAAGTGGGAGCTTTAATTCCGTCTTTTAGATTTTTTAATTGTAACTGGAACACCAAAACCAAAGGGATCAGAATCACTTTTTTCTGGTTTCTTTTCGTTTGGCCCCCATGTCGAAGATGTTTGCACAGGATTAACTAGGGGAATTTGGATTTTTTTCTTTTTTTCTAGAGCGGGAAACTTGGAGTCAGTTAATTGCGGAGCCTTTTTCGTGTTGGATTGTGCTGAAACTGAAGTTGAAGTTGAAGTTGAAGTTGAACTTGAACTGGAAGAGGTAGATGCAGAATTGTTTAGGTATGATAAAGTGACCGGTCTAGTAGAAATACCAGTATTGATCTTAGGTTTACTTTTAGGCTCCGGTTTGCTGTAAGCTTTCAGGTATATAGATTTCCCATTACTGTTAGCATTAACTTGAAGTATTGGGTTTGGATTCTTTTTCGGTTTTACTAAGGCAGGGAAAAGTTCATTATTATTTTTCACGGTTTTATTAGAGGTACCCCAAGAGTTAATATTGACCAAGGAAGATGATGAACTCAATGCAGGGAAACGATCTTGAGATGATGTATCTTCAGATGCATTGATTTCATCGTATATTAAGGCAAGTTGGGTCTTTTCCGGTGCTTTTTGAGGGAAGAGTTCCCCTAATTCATAAATCAATAGACTAATATCTTCAGTAGTTCTATCTTTGAAAAGTTCACGGTACTGTTTGAGTAAATCCTTGGCAGATATATTCTTAGATCTGAAATTCCCATTGATTCTATTAAACTTTTTCAAGTCTGCATTATTATACAGAAGATAGTGTTTTGCTCTTTCTTCTAATCTTCTAGCTTTTAATTCATAAGTATCGACTTCATTTGAATAATCTGGTGATCTATTTCTACCATTGCTTCCATTATTAGTTTGATTGGAAGAACTGGAAGGTTCAGCAAGATTGAAAGTGGATAATTGAGACAAAAATTGGCCACCAGTAGCTCCAATAACAACTTTACTACCACTCGCAAGACCACCATGTTCTTTTAACATATGAGCAGTTAAATCCAATTCTTCTCTGAATACAACAAATTTTTTTTCTAAACATGATGCCACATTACAAACATAATGTGATTTTTGGAAATGCTTAAACAAGTTATCATAATTCCGATAATAATCTGCAGTTTTAGGATGATCTTTATCACAAATATGGCATCTTTCATGGTGATCACGAATATGAATACTCAACTCATCCTCGGAATAAAACCTTTTCCCTCGGCAGTATTTACATTCAGGGTGACCTTTGAAACCAAGTTCATCACCTTCTTGTTGATGTTTTTGTAATCCTTTATGATTATATAACGTTAATTCAGAAATAAACGCTTTTCTATGATTATGACAAATAAGACAGAAAAATTTATGGTGGTCCTCCTTTACATGTTCGCTTAATTTTTTGAATGACAGGAAAACTTCTTTACATATGTTACACTTGTTTTCAAGTAATCCCAAAGTATCTTTGCAAGCATACGAGCTGGTAAAATCAATATCATAAGATTTATCAAATGACTCGATATCTGCAGCTGATATATCACCATAATTCTTTTCCAATTGTTCAGTAATGATGAACCGTTCACATTCAGTACGGCAAACTAAGCAAGATTTTTTCTCATATAAAGCTCTGTGTCTAAAGGCACATTTATGGCAAAATGAATGGCTACATGGCATTAGAGCAAGGTATTCTATTGGACTGGCGCAAATCAAGCAGCAATCATCCATTTCATCCTCTACCTGAGAAGCTTTCTTAGTACTAGATTTGTTATTAGTATTGTTTCTTCTAGTACCATGAGATTTCGATCCTCCTCTCGATACCCTACTCATCTTCAGCGGTTCGATGTTCATGGCGATTAACTTCACAATGAGTCAAATTTTCGTTTCGGTCTTTTCTTTTTTTTTTTTTTTTTCAATCAATTGCTTGACAGGAAAAAAAATACGTATATTTATTTAGTTTGATAAATATGTTTTAATTTTAAATATTCGATTTCATTCAAAAGTTTCGGCACGCCTATAATTTAGTGAGATTTTGAAAGATTAATTTTAAATATAATGCAGTTATTCAATCTTAGTGCCACTTTAAACGCGTCAAGATTATGTTATAACCCCGCACTTTGCTTGCCCCATGCCACCGTTCGCTCATTTGATCTTTTAACTATCCCATTCCCAATTCCTGCTACTATCAAAGGAGTAGTCTTGGATAAAGATAATTGTTTTGCTAAAGATCATGATGATAAAGTATGGCCAGCTTATAATGACATTTGGACTCAATTGAAAAAGGCATTTCCCAAGGAAAACCTTTTGATTGTTAGTAATTCTGCTGGTACAGATGATGATGTTGATCAATTACAAGCTGCAAGTGTAGAACGAAACACTGGTGTTTCAGTTTTACAACATCTGACCAAGAAACCTGGATGCCATCAAGAAATTTTGGAGTATTTCAAAAGAAGGGGAATATCAAATGATGAAATAGTTGTTATTGGAGATCGGTTATTTACTGATATGTTAATGGCAAATATGATGGGTTCATGGGGGATTTGGCTAAGCGATGGTGTTGAACAATCACAAAAAATTTTCCCAAAACTTGAAAGAAGTTTGTACCAAAATTTAGTTACAAACAGAATTGAACTGAATCAATGGAAGCCACCAATTCCAATGAAGACATCAGCCTTAGACGGCTAGGAATAAATGGAAGAGTGATTTCATACAATCATAATATTTTCATTGATGGGAAAATTCCGCTCAATGCACCTATTTGTTTGAAAGATGGTCTGTACATTTTGGACATTAGCCATATCTATAATACTCAATCATTACGGAAATTATTGCTTATTTTTATAATAACCTTATCAGTTGAATACTTAATTTCTTTATCATCTCTCCCATTCAATGAAGTGGTAAATCGACCCATTCCAAATACAATTCTTGTTATTTTCACTGCGATAAATGTGAGTATTCCCTTGTTTTGTCTTTACTTTTTTTTTTTTTACCGGCAAAGTATCAAATCAAATATTTATAATTACTGACTGCAAGTTTTTATTATCAGGGGCCTTGTTTTCATTTTATACTTTAGTGATTCCAACTTATTGGAGCATAATATGGCTTTCCATTACAAGTCTTATAGAATTTTTCGGAATTTTGTGTGGTATATTCTCTACAATATATTGCTTCAAAGTTGATTATATGTATATTAATAATAAAGCTTCTGATGGTAAACTAATCAAAGAAAATGTTACCTCTTTTATAAAGTGTACTTCAGTCATCTTATTAGCACTTTATTTAATATCTTTTATTTTGCTGATGATTAACCTCAAACTTAGTTGGTCAATTTTGAATAAAGTCAATTACCGCATTATTAATAACTTAGAACCATCAATCATTCAACAAGATGCATTACCAAAATATCTCGTACAAAGAAATGATAGAAAAAATATAAACGTTTAACTACAAAATTATTAATTTATAAATATATATATATATATAATTAATTTATTAAATTTTTGATACTTTATAATACAAATATAGCGTTTAAGTTATTTAAAAATAGGCCATCCAGAGAGTATCTGCAGCCGCTAAATTACGTGGGTTTACTGCTTGAGATATAAACTCAAGTACATTTTGAGTTGTTGAAGTTGAGCCTGATGAAACGTGACCCATAGACATAACTCTTTTGATAATTAGATCCACATTGACTCTTACGATTTCTCTTAATTGAGAATCTTGTGGAATTGTACGAGGTGGATCATGTTGAGTAGACCAAGTAAAAACTTCATCCCGAACAAATAATGTCAAGTAAGTATCTAAATCTGATTCAGGTTCGGTAAGAGCTCTTCCAATTGATAGTATGTAAACAGCCAAAATACCATCTAAACCTGTTTCGCCAATCAATTTTTGAATATTCGGAGTAAGACGGAATGGAACAAGCTCTGCATTAAAGAATAAAGGAACAGGTTTACCACCCAGTGATCCATCCAATGAAGCGCTCTTACTAGCAATCTTGCATGGTAACATATCTGAAGTCCAAACTGCACCACTACCTTTATTGACATGGATTTTTTGCGGTTGTCTTTGATGTACACACATCATATACGTGGAAAATATGAACGTAGCATATTGAGATGTGAATTGCTTACGGAAAAGCCAGAAATCTTCAAACTGTGGATATAATTCAATAAAATAATTCCTTAACACTGTAGAAGGAACCAATAATGATTGAATGGCACTCAAGATTTCAACTTTTACACTCATGATATCAGGTTTTGGTAAACGAGGATCAAAGGCAGCACGAAGCTTTTCAACTGTGTAAACAAATGGTTCATCACGACTCTTCCCATTTTTCCTACAAAAATTCTCGTAAACATTTTGCAATGTAATATCTCTCTTATCATCGTTAATGATTCTTATATGTGGAGATAATGGTACAGCAACTGGTAAAGTGAATTGAATGTTACGACGACGTGTTTCAACCTTACGGTTAAGAGTATCACCAAACAATCTAAATAATTGGAAGACTGACTCTTCACGGCGACAATGACGTGCCGCTGGGAATTGAACTGCAAACGCATGAAGAGAGCCATCATGGCCACGAATTTTCAATCTCTTATAACAAGCGTTCGTGCCACGAACCAAGTCTAAAGTAGGTAAAAATCTTTCAATTTTAACAAAATGAGTATTGCCATCCTTGTTTAATAAATATTGGCCTGGAACTTCAATCTCTTCAAATTTCTGATGATGGAATTCACTTAAATGTGGGCAAAGATTTTCCAAATTGACTTCAGAGAATCTTCTGTCTAATTTATCTTCCAATCTATCACGCCATTTTCTTAATTTATTAATATAAGTTTCAAGATTTGGTTTTCCAATAACTAAATCTTTTTCAAATTCTGCGCGTATTTGCTTAGGTAAAACTGTTTCAGCAAAACGAGTAATATTGGCTTCAGTGGCAGGTGGAAGTTTGGCATCTTCCCTTGGGTTACCAAGTCTATTGAGGTATTGGACCCCGTCATTAAGTAATGCAACACCGAGTCTATAAGCGTCTTCATCTGCAGTACATTTAAATCTTTGGTTTATTTGATCCACAAGTGATTCTAATGAAAGTGCAAGCAATGGATAAGCAGTCTTTAATATACCCATAATTTCGTCAACATGTTCCCAAGTTTGAACATTTGGATTGGGCTTGGCTGGAATAACAGTACTATTTGGTCCACTGCTGTTATTAGCTGATGATGATCCATTTGCGTTTATATTCATTTGATTTTCAGGCTTGTTGCTATTATCAGCTTTTTCAGAACTATTCTTGTTTTCTTCATTTTGGCCCACATCTTTTCCTACATCATTTGTCTTTTCCTTGTTATTCTCTTCCTTAACTGGCTCCCTTTCTTTCTCAAGTTGTGGTTTATGCAAGTTTTGTCTTGCATCCATAAATTGCCTTTGTTTTGCAGCAAAGTCTTCTTTTGTAGTTCTAAGTTGGAAATGCAATGCTTGTGGGTAGCTTTTGGCTATACGAATCAAGATTTGTTTGGCTAATCTAGCTTCTCGATGAGATAAAGAAGTCAATAATTGTGAAACAAAAGTGATCCAATACCAAACTGGAACTTCACCTTGGAACTTATCAAATTCTTGTGCAAGCGTTCCAGTATCTAAACTAATAAACCATAAGATTCTAGCTAAGAACTTACGTGCCTTTCCATTCTTGTATAGACCTGCAGCTTGTAAGTAACACATGACAGCATTGTTTGCGTAAACCATATCATTTGGATTTTCCTTGAACCTTCGATCGTTGAACATACCCCATTCTGCCCAAGCTTTAGGCAAATTAAGATCAATTTGGACAGAGGATGAGAAAGCCTTATTAGCTTCTTCCTTTTGGTTAAGCTTACTTAAAAACATTCCCTTCAAAGTAAAGAATTCTGCCTTCTGCTGAACAGCAAAGTATACCAAATTTGTGTTACTAATCACATCAAGTCCCTTATGCAATTCAGCAGGATTTTGGTAATGACATTTGATTTGCTCTTTAAGTTTTAAGAAAGCTTCTTGAATTTCAATATTGGGCAATTCGTAAATCTTTCTCAATTGGCTATCACAAACTTCTGACATACCATGTTTTCTAGCAACATGAGCAAATCTATTGATAACCCATGCAATTTCGTGGAAACCACGGTAAGCATAAGAATTGGCATTGCCTCCACTGTTGGATTGTTGAAGCATGGGAATAAATGGCATGTATACCTTATTAATAACTTGGAACGCATGATGACGCCAAGTTACCAAGTCATTCCAAATGTTGATTTCATCCCAAATATTTGGTAATCTTTCTCTCCAAACCTGAAGTACTCTCTTGAGTTCTTGAGACTTAACATCTAAATTCTGTGCGTTAGTTGTAACAAGTGAAGCATAAACTTGACTGGCTTCCATAAATTCAACATATTGTTGGAAAGTGTGCAAAAGTGGAATATGAGCATCGTTAAACCTTTGTGGTAAACCATGCCATTTCTTTAAAGCCAATTGTATACCTTCATCGCACAATTTAGATAAGTTTTGTAATGTTTCCTTCTCTTGTCCAAAGCCTTGCAAACACAAAAATGTTTCGAAAACTTGACGACGAGGTGTAGGAACATCCATAACATTTTTCACAGTTTGATCTAGAGTCTCGCGGTCTGTATTCCAGTCTGCAACTCTCCAACCACATTCTAATAAAAGATCCGAAAAACCTTCATGTTTAGCAAGTTCTGTGAGAATATCCCATTGTTGAAGTTTTTCTGCACATAATATCCAGTGGTCCTCCCAAAGAGCATATTCAGATTCACCATAAGGTAATGCCCCACTTCTAGCTTTAATTTGAGCAGTCTCATACAATTGTTGTGCTTTATCGTAAAGACCAATTTGTTCAAATGACAAAGCTGAAATTGTTTCACTATACTTAGCTCTTCTTCTCCATAAGCCATAGAACATATCGTCTTCTTTCAATGTAGCATACAACTTAACTAAAGCGTCTTGAGTAACCTCTCTGACATCTGCATTTCCAATTACATTATCTTGCTCAATTGTTTCTAGAATTTCTAATCCTTGAGACCATGCATCAAAGTTTGATGCTAGACATTCGACTGCAAAGGGCGGTAATTGTAATACTTTAGTTCGTGCAATACCTTCCAATAAGGATTGAATGACATTTGGTCTACTATCAGTTTGACGAGTGTGATAGTCCTTAGACAAAAGAATGACCAAAAACCTGGTGAAGTCTAAGTGCTCTGAGCGAGGAATAGACTTGAAAGCAATTGGAAATATCACGGACCAGGTTCTGTGAACTGTTTTACTACTTTGATAAAACATATCAATGAGTGGTTCCAAAATATCACCTGCCTTCGTGTTTGTTACGTCTTCCAAAAATTTTCTATGAGTGTCTATCAAATCTTTGAGTTTCAAATTGTTGGCAGACTCCAAATCTACTTGCATATCATCATCCTTTGATTCGTTCTTATTGATCACGAATCTTGAGCTGTTAAGTGGTGAAACTTTGTTTTCAGTTTCAACCAATCTTAACTTGTCCTTAAATTCGAAAGCACCAAAGAGTAATTGTAAAGCTTGATTCAACCATGGATAATCAGCCAAGTATTCCCAATTCTGTTCCCGAATTACGTAATACAATCTCTTACTAATATCTTTTTCCAAGGAGTTATTCAAAATAGACATTAGCTTAGTTCTGATATTAACATCAGCTGATCTCGTACCAACCAAAAATGGTTGTTCCATACGAACTGTGAGTTCAGTACAACTAAAAGCTTCGTCTTCGAATATGTCGACGATAATTTTGTAGAAAGCTTTGGAGAGATTACGTTCACCTCTTATTTCAAAAACCATCATCTTACTTAAAATAGCAGCCTTCTCCTTTGTAGTTGGGAATAGATCAGTACGGGAGAAAACCCAAGATTTAACGATCTTTATAATCTTTTCAAGAGTGGTCTTGTCAAGAGATCTTTCAATGAGCTGAGCTAACAAAGATAAGAAAATTCTACGTTGATCAGCGAGATTGGAAATTCTCATAGAACTCAAGTTAAGTATCTTTTCCAATAACTTAGTTGTGACTTTTGCTTCGAATTCAGAGTTTGAACTATCTTTTGAAGAAGATTGGCTACCTTGGTGAGTAATAGTAATATGATCTTTACAAAGCTTGTTGAAAGTTTTCATGATCAGTGGCAATAATGGATCCAAAGAGCTTGGCCTGTAATTTGCCAAAGTCCAAGATAATGTAACACCAGCAGCGACTGAGGGTGTATCGCCAAGATCTTCTGATATGGTACCAATTACTAGGTTCAAAAATTCTTTTACTTCATCTTCTTCATCCTCGATGGATGCTGGACCTCTCTCATTGTTGATAGCTTGAAGAATTACACGCAAAACACGCTGTAAGACTTCTTGAATGTCATGATTGTCAGATTTGATACATTTTTCAAGAAGTTTCTGGAGGTAAGAAAGATTCGATATAATCCATTCCGGTTTCTTCCACTCCAATACCACTCCTAAAACCTCTAATGCATTTAAGCAATAACCAAGTAAGTTAGAGGTATTTAAATCATTTGGAAGCAAGAATTTTTCAAAGAAAGTAAACTTCACAGAAACTTCTGCCCAATGATCAGGGCTTAAAAGCTCGTGTAAAATACCCAACGCTTTCTGTCCTAGTTCACTTTCGGAAGCTCTTTGAGGACTTATACATACATATCTAATTAAAAATGTGACACATGCTTCTCTCTGACCAAATGGAATATTATAATTAGGCAGAGTTGTAAAGTCAGAATTGTTTTCAGGAACATTTTCAAAATTGCCCTCCTTCTTCAAAAGTTGGGCTTTCTTTTCCCATTTCAATATTAGTTCAGATAATTCAATTGCTAAGATTTGATTTTCTAAGGCAGGATTTGCAAGAATCGTTAATTTGCCCATAGCTGTAATAATATTAGATATGAAGTGCTCTCTTGCCACAAAAAATAAGTCTGGGTTTGCAACAATAAATTGATACACGTTTAAAACTTGAGTGACGTTAAAACCATCCTCAGATATAACCCTTCTTGGCCACTTTAACCAACTCATAGGAGCCTCTTCATCAACCATACGTTCAGACATGACAGGTGCAAGAATATCTAAAGCTTGTTTGACAAGGTGTCTTGAATCAGTTTGATGTGTTCTAAGTAAAGCAACAAATACTTGAGTTACAAGCTTTGATGGAAGTTCAAATACAGAGATGAAATATGATGTTGTCACATACGCAGCTTGTTTTGTTATGCTGTCCTCTAATTTGATATAGTTCCAACTAAACTTGATCAAGTCTTTTTTATAATTCACAACATGTTGTGAACACCATTTTAAAAGAATGGAAGTCAACTCCAAAAGCTGGAATCTATAACTATCCAATTTTCCTGAAGTATGATCAGTGATAATATCATTGGTCGATCGCCATATACCATTGCAAACTTTTTGGATCCAATCTGGAGAATCACTATGCATCGTAAAAAATGCATCAGCATTCCCATTTTTCTCGATTTCGGCCAACAAGATAGCATTAACCATCTTTTGAAGTACAAAGTTCTTGGCCTTTAAGTTGGAAGTTTCCCTGAATAAAAATTCAAAAGACTTATTCAAATACGTTTCCCGATACAGGATATCTGTCGAACAAACAATTTTGTTGAATACAAATTCCTCTATTTGACTAGGAATATTCAACTCAAGCTTATAAATATTATCAATTGTTTTGAATAATAAATCTGTTTCAGATAAATTCATAGTTAAATATTTGACCAAGATAGCTTCAAACTTTGATATCCCTTGATCTACTTGAAAATAAGATGGGGATACTAATTCAGATTTGCGTTGTAACACAACAATATTACACATCATATCTAAGACTTGATTTATCAAACCACCTTGTTGCATAAACCACTGAGTTTCATTGGTAGAGAGCGAATCAAGTAAGTCGACAAAATTAGCAAACTTAACAACTTGGATATCATCTTGTGACAGTTGAACATCTTCCAAAATTGAGTCAATCTTTGATTTTGCAATTTCTCTAATTTTATCACATTCTGGAATTCCTGCAAATGACGCCAACATACTACCTAACTTACGATTCTTAAAGTTCAGTAAGTAATAATCCAAACAATTTTCTGGGAATCTGTTCAAAAATTTTGAAACTGGAATTCTGAAAGGTGAATTTTGATGTCTGTCCAAATGGCCTTCTAAATATTGCAACGTACTAATTATTTCTTCCATAAAAGTATAAGCTTTTGCAGGAAGAAGATGAAAAATATTCAATATTGCCATAACAATTTTAACAGTGTGATTATTTTCTAAATCTTGACTGGCAATCTGTCTAAGTGTGTTGATTTGGGCCCAAGCCATCAAATGGTCGAGCAATTTTTTCCCTATTTCAACTCTGAAATAGGAAATTAATAACTCTAATAATCTGGCTAATGCCTCAAGTCCTGAAACAGTTAACTTTTTGTGGTCAGATAAATTCATCAACATTGGTCTTAATCCATTTTGGAGCAATTCCTTTGGAAGTTTTGCGTTTTCTTGAAGACTAGATTTCAATCCCAAATGAGCAGCATTGATAATTTCAGTAGACTTGTTACAGAGAGCCTTGAAGAAAACACCTAAAATACGAATTCTTGCTTCGGCCAAAGAGCCTAAAGAAAAATCTGGTTTTGTAAGTGCCAAAGAAAGCAACTTAATGCACACAACTCTCAATTCGATTAACTGTTTGGAAGTTCTATATTCATGGAGACGATGTACATTTGCTAATGATTCATCTTCTGCGTCAACTAAGGCCAAAGCTTCCAAAAGTAATCTATTCAACTCATCATTAAAAGTCAAAAAAGTATCCTCAAGGCCTAAACAAAATGTGATCGCATCAATATTACCAATTTGCATTGGGAAAGGTAAAGCTCTCAAAGGTTTTCCAAATATAGGAGTCAATAAAAGCAGTTTACAAGGACCAATCATAGTGGCAATAGAAATCCCTGTCGTTTCAGACAACACTCTGAGAGATTGTTGAGAAACGCTTCTTACCAAAGAGTTTGCACTGGCCAAATCATAAACTAAAGCACTTATAAGAGTTTGGAAAGGTTTTTCCAAAACTGTCTCTTTGCTCAAGCCAACATTACAATCGTGCAACAACTTTAAAACTAGTTCTTTGGCAATTTCACAACCCTCTGCCGGAGCCGTTTCTGAAGTATCTCTTAAAACAAAAAAAACTGACCTGACAAGTTCAAATTGACGTTTGAAAAACCATTGAGGTGGAATTGATAAATCATTAAATAAAGTTCTTAAGCCAAGAATCCCTCCTAACTTCGCATAGTAGAACTCGTTATAACAACAATGGGTGAATTTATAAAACATAGTTCTAAATATTGGAGAGTACATAGCATTTTCCTCGGACCCAAAAATAGCTACTGAAGTGTCGTAAATTTGTTTAATTGCAGCAATACCCATGTTTCTAACATTCTCATCCCAAAAACTTAAAGCATAATTTATGGCGTTAAGAAATACCGTTTCATCAATATATGCCTTACCTTCTTTATCATTAACAGAAAATGGTCTTTCTTTCTTCACTCTATCAATAACAGATGTTCCCACGTGAACTAAAGTAAAGTGAGTGGTGAGACCATTTATTAATTGTGAGGCTTCTTCTTTCAACTCTGGGATAGAAATAGAGAAAAACAATATTTCCAATAATCTTAAGAAAAGTTTTTGTTGTCTATCAAGTTTGGATGCATTTTTAATGTCGGAATCGTACAAAACTACTTCATCTTGTAAAGTCTCTGACTGAAGTATTTCAATTGACAGCTTGATATAATCTTCAAAATTATCAGGAATTGGAGTAGTGTCGAGAAACAACTTTAATATTCCGGATAAGTATTTGAACGCACTAATTCTATAATGAAGTTTCAATCTTGGATCTTCTAAAAGATCAATTGCAGACCTTACACCTGATGTGATGGACACTGGAACTTTACCATCCAAACCATGAATAGTGAAAAGGGCTTCTATCTCCTCATCAAGCTCTGATTGGAAGTTCAATTTATTACAAGGTTTGAAATGCTTGTGATTTCTACCACCTAATTTACCTAGAATTCTAATTGCAGTGTGAGAATGTTGATGGTGATAAGGAATCGGTTCAAGATGCTTCCATAAAGCAGCCATAATTTCATCGATTACAGGTTCAATCATAGGGTCAAAATATTCGGCTGTAAGGTTATCCACACATAACTCAAAAGTACGTAAACCTTGAGTAACTAATTCTTGAGATCCATTAAGAGCATAAACTAATGGTCTTGTAAGATAATTTAAGTGCGGTACCAAAACGGAAAGCCTTACCGGAACTGTCAAGCAAAGTTCAACATAAATATCCCTCTCATATGGACGACGAGCGTTGGCAATCATTTTATTAAGGCTTTCTAATAGTACAGGAAGTATAGGCATGATTTCCTTATACAAATTCTCGAATCTACCACCACTAATACTTCTAAATAGAATTCTCACCAAATACGAATAAATGATAGGTTCATCTGCCTTGGTTGCTAACTTCAATGATTCCAAAATTAAATAGTTTAAATGTGGTAAAATAACATTTTCATTTTGTGCTGGAAACAAATTAACAGACATAAAGCACAATTTGAATAATCTAATTAAGATGTTTGACTTGATCAATTCCACGTGACCAAGTTGGTCAAGTTTAGATTTAAGGAACAGAATAAGTATACCTGAAAAATTAGCCGAAGTAATCTCACTTGCAAGAAAAAATTGTGGTAAATGAAGGAGAGCAGCGTTCTCTAACATGCTATCAAATAGAAAGTTTAATTCGTAAGTTACAATTTCATTAAAAGATGCGGGGTCTATGTGGATGAAAATTGTAGCAAAAATTTCCATCAAATCTTTTTCTTCTTTTGAAGACGTAATTGGTAAGTTAGGGCCTCCTGTTGAGAAGTCAAATGTCTTTTGAGTGGCCACATTAGGTTTAGCCTTTGTAACAGAGAAAAACCTTAAACAAGAAATGGCACCACGAAACAAACTTCTCAAAATGGCAACTTCTTCGTATGAAGTTATTTTAGCAGAATCATTCCATTTATCATAATTCACTGTCTGACCAGCAGTTCTAGGGTCTGTTGCAAGAGGTTGAGGTGGTATTGGAGGGTTACAATTTTTCAAACCGAAAATAACAGACTTCAAAAACGTCATCAAGGTTCTGAAAAGATATCTCGCATCTTTTAACTGATCTGTGTTATTGTTTTGCGGTGCAAGTAATATAGGGAAATGTTCTTTAATTTCAAAGAGATCCAATTTTTTGGTTTCTATGGAAGTGGCATCTTCCATTTCGGTGTCTGCGTTTGATTTCACTATCTCTTTGGAAGACTGTATTGTAGCCTTTTTAGATTTTTCTACGATATCCGACTCTTCTGATTCCTTCATATCCAAATCTTCTAGCTCTTCTGATTCTGTATGAGGTTCGTCGAGTTTAGAATTGGTTCGTTTTATAGCTTTCTTCAATTCTTCTTCTTTGATTGATTTTCTTTTCTCGAATTCATTATGCTTGCTAAGTATATAATCGTATTTCGCATTTAAACTTGCAAACCTTTTTGCATAAGCATCAATAATTATCATGAAAAGTTGTCTACCTTCAAGTTTATTTGGTAATCTCATTATACGTTCTACCAAATTTAATAGTAATTTAGCACTCATTATTTGTACTGTAAGAGCCAATGAATCATCTTTGAGTAAATTACAATAAATTTTAACTGTTGACCAAATTTGAGTAGGTGTCAACTCATTCCTTACATTATGGATAAAATCAGCTACTGTTGAATATGCTAAAGGTCTTAAAGTCTCAAATGAAGTTAGTCCTTCTCCAATCAAGATTTTTTCATTAAACAAAAGTTCAATTTTCGGAATGAAATGAACTCTAAAAGGAGTTGATAAAATATGTCTAGTTGCGTGTAAAAGTTCTTTTCTAGCAACTGAAAGTTCAGCAGGACAATCTTGTAAAAGTCTAAGAATAACATCAGGTACAAGTTTTACTTGATCTTGACTTAATTGTTGGTTGGCGTATCCTCTTATGAATACATAAGCCAAAAAAGATGCAGCTTTGACTTGACCCAAAATAAAATCACAAAAAGCTTGTCTATTTTTAATATTGGGAGAAACTGAAGTGATTATGGTTCCTTGCTTTTCATGATTTTCTCTAAATGATTTTTGCTCTTCTACTTGTAAAGTAAGTAAATTGATGATGTTGGGAAGAAATGTTGGTAAAGAAGATTGAACTAACGCTTTGTATGAAGAATACAATGAAACCATGGTAATTGGGCATTCGGCTAAAGTTTTGAATGAGCACATTGCTTTTGCTAACACTTTTGGGGATGATGCATCTTCATTTAAAGTGGGGATAGAAGATGAAATTTCCTTTTCATCGTTTACCTCCGAAGAAGATGAATTAGTTTCCGAAAAAACAGAATTTACAGTTCGATCCATATTTTTATATATGTCATTTATAATATCCACGAATTTTTGTACTTTTTCGCCCAAATTGGCCTTGTATGCCTTGTGTAACGACGTAATGATTTTCATACATAACACACCATTATCTTCATTTTCTACTACCAAGATATTGATTAATGTATCAAGAATACTTTCGGCATAAGGTTGGAAAGTGTCATTCATGAGCGATCTATGAATAATTTCTAATATAGAGTTACGAAACTTGTGTTCAGGAGAACTAGAATTAAAAGAAATTGGAACTTCGTTTAATCTGGCAATGAATACTGGCATTAAGTTCTTGACAAAGTATTCATACTCTGCAGTTCCGTTAAAAGTCTCTATCATATCAAGGAGCTCAGAAGAAACCGAATGAGAGGTTTTGTAGTCCTTATCATCGTTGAGACGCGCCACAAAAGCGTCCAATTGAGCTGTATAAGCCATGTTACGATGATTGATATTAGTTTCTATGATTTAAGCCAAATTCAAAAAGTTTTAAAACAAACAATCGAGTTATAAAAGGAAAAAAATCCTAGTTAAAACGTTTATCGCGTTTCTTGTCAAGCTTCAGTTCAACTCAAGGTTTCAGAAATATGAATCCTCTAATTAAATTAGCCTCTAACAATAACCTTTTGCTTATTTAACACAGAAAGTAAATTCAAAAAGTTTGAAGTCGCGGTGAAAAATTGAAAAACAGGATTTCCATTTCAATAAATTTTTGGTAAGTCACGTGACTGGGTGTTTGGATGTACGGATTCATATCTAGGAATCTGGAGAAAGATAAAGGTGTATTGTTTATAAACAATTGAGAGGAAACAAAAAAGAAAATTTAGTAATAGGAATTTTGTTAGGAACCTTAACTTTTTATTTTTTTTTTGATCTATCTAAACATAAAAATCATGTGAGATATCAATTGAATCTTTAATAACTAATAGTAATCGTTTAGTTTGGCCTTGGTATCATTATCATTAACCTTGGATTCAATTTTTTTCTCTTTCCAAAAAGTGTACATATTGTGTACGAAGATATATGTATTAAACCCAAAAGCAGTCCAAGACATAGCAGAGCACTTCTTACCGGCAGATGATTGAATAATGTTTAAAGAAGCGGGTGCAAGTAATTGTGTTGCAGCAGTCATTGCTTCTGTTTGTAACATAGCTCCCAACCCCCAGAGTAGTACTATTAAAAGTGAAAGTGCACAATTAATTATTTTCAATTTAGTGTTTAAAGGCAATTTTACCATAATTGTCAAAAATGATGAAAAAAATAATATAAGGTTCAAAAGAACCACCGTAATTAAAACGTAAGGACGACAAATACTAGTGAAATTTTTAGCTATTAAAAGTAGCGATTTAGATAAATCATTGTTGACATTGAAATAAGTCCCAAGATCGTTTAAATTTTGAATAGAAGTACAACTAGTTTGATTATTTGAGTCAACACAAATCCCCATATAACCAACTTTTACTACAATATCATCGATTGTAGAGTTTGACTTCGAAATTATACTTGTGGCAGTGTTATTGCCTTGTACGCTTGAGTTCAATCTCATATCCGCAATATAAATCAGCGAAAATGAAGTTGTCGAAGTAACACAACCCCCAAGAACAAAGCATAATAAAACTATGGTAACAAAAAGTACCAAATGGCCATTAAATTTAAATACTAGTTTCAATATAAAAGAAATCATTATTTACTCATGTTAAAACAGAAAAAGTGGTTGCAATCCTAAATTTATATAATCCATTTTGTTGGAAATTTGAACCAATCTTGAAACTTTATATTTGCAATTACATACTTGAACTGAGACAATCTTAAAACAAGGAAAAATCATGAGAATTTGTTTTGTTTTCATGCAACTTTAGATTATTTTATTTTATTTTATTTTATTTTATTTTACTTTATTTTACTTTATTTTCAAAAGTTTTATGTTCTCTTTATACTTAATCTAAATGGAAGTTTTACCCCTAAGCTCTTTAATATATATATCTCAATAATTATATAAATTAAATGAAATGATGGTGGAACGTATCAAATATGCAAATAACAAAAAAAAAAAAAAATACATTCATTAAAAGAACACCGAGACAAAATCACTACTCAACCAAATACTAGCTTTTTGAAACCTAACCACACAATTCGAAGTAACAAGATACAAGCTCCAATAGGTAAAAAAGGAGTTATGGCATCCAAGAGAGAAGGATTTTTCAATTGACCGGTGACGGTAGTGACATTTGGAATGCTTTCAAATGAACCAGTATTATAGAAATTATTAAGTCTTTCATCCTTTTCTTTCCAAATTTTGAAAAGCCATTCTTCAAATTTTTTAATGGTTTCTTCATCTACATCATCAATATCAACTATATCATCATCCTCACCTAATGGTATATCAGATATATCCCATTTTTTAATGTAAAAATGAACGTTTTTCGGACCATCACCTAATAAGTAAAATCTTTTGAGAGTGAAAATTTCTTCACCATCATCCCCTTTTTTCAAACCACTGTATCCAGTTGTAATATCGTAAACACATTTAACAGTATTTTTCAAACCTCTCAAAGTGAGAAATAAACCTCTGACCCTTGGTAATAATACATTCTGTAGAGGTTCAATTCCTTTATTAATACAAAAATCGGTAGATCTTTTTCTTGTTTTCGGAGAAGTCACGGTTCCTTCGGGGAACAAAATAAATTCGTATGGCCACACTTGAGAAGATGAGTGCTTAGCAAATTTAGTTTCAGAATTCCCGGTAACTCCGTTACTTTGAGGCCACTTAACAATATTGGAACTAGTGGTGTTAACCAGGGAAACTTGTTTAACGGCATTGGCTGGCCCCAATCCTCTAGCATTAGCGTCGACTTCCAATAATTGATTAGCTATAGTAATTTTATCGGATTCCCATTTTCTCGACAAGAATAAAAAATTATAGTTTTTCATTCCTTTGCCAAGGACAGGGATCCACAGTAAATCTTTGAGAAAAATATGAACACAATCACCAAACTTCGATCTATAATACAAATACCAAAGATTAAGCCAATCGGTATAGATTTGATGGTTCAGGATCATAACCAGATTTGGTAATAATTGGCCTGAAATCAAGCCATCTGCATCAACCAGAAATGAAACACCATCTTCATCTTTATCGAACAGAATATGTAATTTTTGAGGCAGGATAACCCAAGTTACAAACGTAAGAATTTGAATGAAATAGCTCTTGGTTAAATTTATCATTGCCATAATATAAGCAGGTGAACTCATGAAAACTATCTTTGCCACCTCTTGAGTGGCCAAAATAGTGACGCAACCGATAACAAAATACGGTCCAAGTAATGCTGTCCTAATGATGGAGACTGGAAGACTGTTTCGTAACAGCATGTTGTTGAAATATGTGATGAATGAGACTTCAGTTAATTCTCCGTATACATATGCACCTCAGGCTCTTATATTTAAATGTTTAATACCTAAACAACAAACTTATCCCGTAATAATTTTAGTTTTCAAATTTGCTTTCGCTCGTTTTCCGTTATGTATACTTTTGTAGATAATTAAATTAAAAAGCGAAATTAAAAATAACCTGGCTTCTTCCAGCCCCCCTCACCGCATATAATGTTGAATAATGCTTTGAAATCAAACTCAGACATTTCAAGGTATTCTCTTCTTAATTCCCTTTTATTTCTAATTTATTTCCAATTTATTTCTGATTTATTTCCAAATTATTATAATTTGATTTCATGTAATTTATAGTTTTTACATAAAGGTTGGCCTTTACAGAGACTAACCTAGGATTCATAGTTAGAGCTCGTATTTAACTATTATCACATTTATTATGCAGACTTTATTAGTTTCTATTTCACTGACCATGACTTTTATTTTCTTTTTATTTTTTCATTTTTTATTTTTTTAATTTTTAATTTTTTTAATTTTTTTATTTTATTTATTTTTTTCTGGCATTGATTTTCCTGCAAACAAAATCACATCCGTGTAGTTGTGCACTCAACTTAGTTCTTTGACATATATTTCTCCGCATACACTTCGTTGCCAAAACAAAACAACAAAACAAAGTTATCTACATTGATACTAGGAAACTTCTTAAACTATTGAATAGAATTTGAGTACCTAACCAAAACTATAATAAACTATTTAACCTCGTTATAAGTATATTGCTTAAATATAAAATGGAGCCACAGATAGTTCCTATTAAATAATATATTACACACAAACAGAAGAGGATATTTTTTCTTTGACAGTATTCTTAGATATCGGTTTGGAGGAAGTATTTTTTTTTGGGGTCTTTTTTTTTTTTCAATTATTATTTTTGTTTGTTTACTATATAGTTCCATACACTTTATCTCAGAGCTTAGCGCCTATCCATTAAAGGCTAACTCATATATTATTACTAAAAAAAAGAAAAAGAAAAAAAAAAAAAAGAAAAATAGATGATTAATAATATTAATGAATATGTATCTTGCATATACCTCTATCAACCAACTTCCTAACGTCATAATTTGCAAAAGCCTATTTATGGCCCCGAGAATTTTTTAGTCGTTTCATCGTTCTATTTAACTTAACCAAATTGTTTAATGATCAAATATCATGACCTCTACTCGAGATACAGAACTGTCTTTGGACTCCTTACATTCAGTTGAATCCAGGTCCACTCAACATGATGCACCTCAAATCTTACGGAATGAAAATGTTGAAGATGAACCCAATTCCAACAACCTTACTTCACTGGTATCTAGGATCAAATCCAATGCTCTGTCAAAAAAATCGAATTCTGTTCCTATTAAGGATCGTCGAGGTTTGCTTAGCCAAATTACAATCATACCAGAATATCACGATGCTCGAGATTACCCTCCCAAAATCAAATTGACTCTTATCTTTATTATTGCTTTTGCTGCTATAACTGGTCCCATGGGTACTTCCATTATGCTTCCAGCTATTGACGATGTTGCAGATAATTTACATACATCAGTGTCTGTTGTCAATGTATCCGTGGGTATCTATCTTTTAAGTTTGGGAATTTTCCCTCTATGGTGGTCAGCCCTTTCTGAAAGATTAGGAAGGAGAAGTATTTATGTTACTTCATTCGTTTTATTTTGTTGCTTTTCCATTGGTGCTGCTCTCTCGAAAACTATAGGATCTCTTATTGCATTTAGAGTTTTAAGTGGTGGTTGTTCCGCTCTGGTTCAGGCAGTTGGAGCTGGGACTGTTAGTGATCTTTATAGTCAAGAAGAAAGAGGTTTTGCTATGGGGATATATTACTTAGGTCCCCTCATGGGACCATTTCTAGCACCAATTCTCGGTGGTGTAGTGTCTCAAGTATGGGGTTGGAGGGCAACTCAATGGCTTATGGTAATATTTTCTGGTTGTAATGTGGTTCTTATTCTTTTCGGGTTACCAGAAACTTTAAGATTACAAGATAACATGGCCGCAATTAAAGACATTTTACAAAGAAGAGAAGCAGGTATTGAAGAGGAAAAGGAACAAGAAAAGGAGCAAGAAAGGGAACAAGAAAAGGAACCAGAAAAAGAGGTTGGAAATGGAAATGAAAACAAAAGCGAAAAGGAAAAAGAAAATTCTCAAGAGAATATTAGTAGAACCCGTTCAAAAGGAAATAGTATGAACGATATTGATTCTTCTCCATATCAAAGCGACGAGTCTCAAATTGATGACCAACACAGAAAAGTCACACAAACCAAAGAAGTATCAGATAGTGGTCTTAAAAAAATAGCAAGTAATTCATCTCGAAGATCATATAGATCATACTTACAAAGAGACGATGAAGAATCTGTTGAAGCTCCTATTGTAGATGCAATAATGCCCACTCTTTCTAGGCTTACTACCAGCAGAAGCATGTATAATGATCCAAGAGTTACAAGTACTAATTTACCAGGTATAGATAAACAAGAAGCAGAAAAGGAATTAGATGAGGTTGCGTTAAGAGAATCTAATTGGAAGATGAAAACTTATGACTTCGTTGTTCGTCCACTCCATTCTCTTAATTTATTAAGATACCCACCGGTGGCTTTAGCCATAATTTTTTCACTGATCAACTTTTGTGTGATTTATTTCTTTAATATGACTATTTCTTCTGAATACTCCAAGGATCCATATAATTTCAAAAGTATTATAATTGGTCTTCTTTATATTCCCAACTCAGTAACTTATGTATTGGCGTCAGTTGTAGGGGGTAAATGGATCGATAATAATTTGAGAAGATATGTCGCCAAACATGGGGTGGCTCACCCAGAATCTAGATTACTGTGGAATTTGGTGGTAGCGATTGGATTAGTGCCACCAGCATGCTTAATATTTGGATGGTGTCTAAATTTTGGTGAACATTGGGTTACACCGTTAATAGGTTCAGCATTGTTTGGATTTGCTCTGATGATAATTATAGGGGCTACTGTCACCTATTTGGTTGACACTTTACCTGGAAGAGGAGCAACTGGGGTTGCCCTCAATAATTTTGTAAGAATGATTCTTGCTGCAATGGCAACTTTTGTTGTAGATTCAGCCTTGACAGGTATTGGTCCAGGTAAATTATTTCTGATATTGATGGCTATTCAATTATTCATGGTATGGACATTATTAATAGTAAAATTTAAAGGTCAATACTTTAGAGATAATTACGATTTATCAAAGTATTACAATGCTCTTTAACGCATAATTCTCCCATATCCCAATTTTTTATTTAATATATAATATACTAAAACTAGTTATACTTGAGTAAAAATATGTCTTCGAACAAGAAATCCAAGTCAATACCCGTTTCTTTTAATTCACCCAATTGAGGTTTTACAACTCCTAAAAATTCATTAAATAGTTTTATATCTTTTACCTGATATGTTTTCTCTCCTAATTCTGAAGACTTAACATTAACCAATGTACCATACAAATGCTTTTTCAAAGTATTAACAAGCCCAGACACTTCTTCAGTACACCACGATACCAACCCAGAACTATCAGAGCTATCCTCAATATCATCTCTTGTTAGTATGGGGACAATGTATACTATATATGTGTTGATAGTTCTTTTGAGAATCAGAACATAAATAATCACCATGCTCAGTAAATAATTTACAACATCAATTTTTGTAGAGCCTTGTACACTTTGTACAAGTTTCAGTGTAGTATTAGACAAATGTGACAGCATTGCTTCAAGATAAACGGATACACCTTTATCAATGTCAGAGAATACATGGAAAAATTCCATTATCTCGGCTATTTCTTCACCCGATAATAACTCAATATTCTTCAGGAGTTCAAATGTAAGTGCATTTTGAATCTGATTCTTTCTTGTTTCCAATTTAACATTGATGACTTCTATTAATATTTGGATTTCATTTAAAGATTCCGTTTCTTCATTTTTTTCTTTTGACCTAATCAAGGCAACTTCTGTATTTTCGAGCTTATTTTCAATATATCTAAGTAACCCCACAGATTCACTATACCTTGCGTGCGAAATTTCCACATCTACTTCATCGATACGATCTTCCAATCTTTTCAATTCAGAGAAAAATTGTGAACTGCCTTGAGAAGGCCCACCAAAATCTCTACTATTGGTAAAATCATTCAGTCTATTTCGAGAATGCACTTTGGCGGAAATATCTTGTAGAACAATATCTTGACTGTTTCTCTTTTGTGATTGAGAAGTTCTTTGACTTTTAAGGTTTTCAAACTCTATACCAGAATTTCTTAGTGAGTCTCTTAATTGCTTTTTATCTTGATTCTTTTCTGTGACTCTTGTCAAATCAGCTTGCCTATCTTTCTGTTGTAACTCATATTGAGACTTTTTAATCGCTTCCAGTATCTTTAAGAAATGATCATACCTATCAGTTTGGAAAGTATAACTCATCGAATTCAGCTGAAGATTTATAGAGTAGGTCTTGTTTTCATCACCTGATTTGAGGTTCGGACTGGTCACTTCACTAAATTTCAAATCACGAAGAGGCCAACAGAAAATGGCTTGAAGTTTTTGCTTCAGATTCGAAGCAGCAATAGGTGCCACGGAGGAAGTTGGAGTCAGGGCCGATGTATCTGTAGTACTACCAGGATATTTTTTAGAAGCAAGTAATATAACATCATTGAGCACAAAAATATGAGCTGGCTTCACAACTTTCCAATTACCAACATTCACTTCATTCCATCTTCCACTTTCAGCTAAAATGTGTCTCCCAGGTATAGGTTGAACAAAATTGGATGCACCATCGACATGTTTAAATAACAGTTGAAGCTGATCATTCCACATTTTTTCTAAATATATGATCAGCAGTCGATCTTTTTTATCTTTTAATTTACGTCTACTGTTTCTTGCAGCTTGGCTTGGTGTTCTCAGATTAAGGGTACCCGAATGTTCTTCCTCGATTTCAATACGGCGTTGTGCAGCTTCTTTGAAATCGTCAAGAATTTCATATAACTCTCTCGTACTTACTCTCAATTGTAATAATTCCTCTTGGGTTTCTTTTAAATCATTGGTCAATTCTAAAATATTCTTTTGATTTTCATTAATACTGGTTTTGATATCACGATTCACCAAGTTTTTCTGCTTGGTTAAAACATTGAAATAGTCATCAATCTCTGAAGCCGAGCCGCCGGCAAGATCTGAAAGAACTTGGGAGTTTACACTATATTCTCCCTTTTGCTGGGCCTGTGGCTTTTCCGTTGCTTCTTGAACTTCAAACATAGGCCTCTGGGCATTCAGAAATGATCTTCTATGTTGTGCAGCTGCAGCACTTGCATGTATACTTGCTCTCCTATTATGCCTTCGACTGCCGGCATTACTTACACTCCCATTTCCATTTGGCCCGTCTGCACCTCTCTGCTTTGGAACATCCAAAAGACTCCCGCCTCCACTAAAAGAGGTATTGTTGTATCCACCATTGTTTGTGGCGGCTGCCCTGGCGTATGGATTTACCTTGGCTGTGGAATTGGACTGCCAAGGAGCCCTACTTTGACGATGCGCCGCCTTTTCGATATCCATGTTGATCACTCTTAATTAAAAACAAATACCTGTATATTTTAGCATTCGCTTTTTTAGTAACCAGGATTTCAGCGAATTTTTTTTTTAAAAAAAAATAAAAAAAAAATAAATACAACTCATACTAATAAAAAAATTCAAAAGAAAAAGACTCAAACAAATATAACTATCAAAGACTCATGTCACTTACCAGTAAAGAACTTAACTACTTGGTATGGCGGTACTTAAGTGAATCTGGACATGAACTAGCAGCATTTGCTCTTAATAAATCATCTCAATGCCAGAATTATGATAATATCGATGTCCTCGAGCGAATAAAACCGGGGTGTTTGGTGGAGTTGGTGCAGAAAGGTATTTTGTATAGTTTAACTGAGGAAAGTTTAGGGAAGAAGCCCGAAGACGCTAAACTTGGACTGGCACTTTCTCTTTTTGGATCATTACTTGAAAGTGAAAAGGAAGCCATTCAAGTAGAGAAGCAAACCACTCAACTGATGAGAGAAGATTCAATGGTGGAAGATGATGGAGTTGACAGCAGACAAGATGCAGTAAATGAATCTAATAACAATAAAATCGGATTCAAAGAATTAAATCAAGATTTTAGAACTAAAATCATAATTCCTAATACTTTTTTCAATAGTAGTATTGCCTCCGACTGGCATCCAAAGAGTGATGTTTTCGCTTATGGGACAAATGATGCTACAGCTGTTATAGTTGCCCTTTCTAACCATGAAATTGCTGAGAGTGTCACATTGACACATCCAATAATAATGGATAGCGCTAAAGAAATAAATATAGTGTCATGGGCACCTGCTGGGAATATTATAGTTACCAGTTCAATCAATGGTGATTTGCGAGCATGGTCTCCGGATGGAAAACTAAGAAACGTAAGTAGCACCGGGTTAGCTGAGGAAACCGCTGAAGCTGCTATGATTAACAGTGTTGCTTGGTCATCTTCAGGCCTGCATCTTCTCTCCATCGATGCAAACAATCAAGTTACATTATGGGATGGCTTCACACTTTCTATGGTTCAACAAGTTGCACCAGCACTGACGGGTCAACCATTGGTTGCCTGCTGGTTGGATGATCATCGATTTGCACTTTCTTCAAATAAAAATTCAATTAAAATCATTGCTGTTTCTAGTGGAACCCCTAATTCATGTAAGACCATAGGACTCTTAGCTGGCCATTCACATCCTATTTCACTTTTGAAATTTAACCATGAATCGAAACTTCTTGCCTCATGTTCTGATTTTGATTATTCGATTAAGATATGGCAGGGGAACCAACATCAGCACATGCCCGAACTTCTCGGTCACCAAGCTCCAATTATCACACTAGATTGGATAGATGGTGGCCATTTATTAAGTGTTTCCATGGATGGGTTAATAAATTTATGGGATGTGAATGAATCAAAGCCCAAGAGGCAAACATCGATATCATCATCAGAAAATTTCAAATTTAGTGATGCTAAAAAAATAGTTAAATTAGGATCTAAAGTTTTCAATGCCGCTGTTTCTCCAGATCGTCGATGGTTAGTACTTGGTGATAATATGGGAATTGTATCGGTATGGGATATTAAATTGAATTTCAAATGTGTTGGGGTTTATAAGGCAAACTTTGAGGGACCAGATTCTGGAATTTGTGATATAACTTGGAGCAAAGATGCTAAAGTGTGCATCAATTTCAAAGGAACTGATAGTGTTGTGTTTGAATGGGTATAAAATGTAATATAGATAAATGTACAATTAATTGATAATTTTACAAACATGATGATTGATCGTTGTTGTAATTCTCTATTTTATTTTTTTTACGTTTCAATTCTACAAGATGAATTGGAATTTGATTATATTAATAACCCTTTGAGTTTTTTTATCTATTTATACAATTGATTACTTAAATTTCATATTTTCAACACAAGATCTTTTCAAAAATTAGGCGTTACCAGTAGCGGCCTTTTTAATATTCGCAGCAGGGCTTGCAGATGGGAAGAAAATATCCATGTAGCAAGTGAATAATGCAACAACAGCAAATAAGATTCTTAAAAGAGGAGGTTGTTGAGCAGTTTGTTGCGCAGCTTGATCTTCCAATTTATGAATAGGTTCGTTTAAGTAAGATTGAATTGATAAAAAGAGAGAGGACCACGACATCATCTTATTACGCATAAACATGGCAGCCATTGGCAAGGTTTGTGCCACCATACCAGTAGCATCATTACGAGCCTTAGCTGGGATGTGCTTGTAAGGAATGATTAAATCTGGTCTCTTTTTATCGCTCATTGCAGTAATGTGGAAGATTCGAACAACGAAATAATAATGCGGGAGTTTGAATGAAAAATTGGACAATAAATGAGAAATCTAGTGGGTGACAACCTGCATGTGGGCCAAGTCTCTTTGATGATAATGGCTGCTGACTATTGCCACAATGAAATCAATGGTATATTCTGATAAAGCGGTTAGCGATTTAGACGAATTGTTTTCAGATGATGCATCTTTCAATTTCAATTTAATTGCCTTTTTCGCTAAATCTCTAATTATGGATACTTCAGTATAGTCTAATACATTATCTATTCTAAGAAACAAGAAATAGATCCATTGGGATAAAGATTTAGAAATATTACTACTAATCCATGAAGTACAATATATAAGTAACTTTATAGATGTAGCATGGGCTAAGGATAAAACTTGATCTATCGAAGGTTGATTATTTAAAATATAATCCCTCCATTCGTTAGCTGTATTAAATGATAAATTTTGTTTTGGTGATGGAGGAGGGTTCTTACAAATATACTCTTTAAGTGTGAGAAAGGATAATAATAAATCTGATTGTATCTTTGAAAGTTGATAATCTTTCTGTAGTAATGTATTAGTTGGAGTGTCAATTAATGATAAATCAACGTCTTTCCTATCAACATAATGAACCACTTTGTCATTTTCTGCCTCTTTTCTAACATCTTTCAAGTATTGCAATACAGTAGGATCCGCATCCTGCACTGCAAACGCTCCATGTTGTCCAAACGTTTCATCAAAGGGACCCTGCGTATAGCTTTCAGTTTTTTTAGGTAAACTTGAATTCATTCAATGAAGCGCCTGATTTCGTCACAAGATGAGATTTCCGATTATCAAGAAAATGGGAAAAATGAAAAATCCCCAGGGTCTTCAAAATTTAACGCACTTGAATTATCAACAAATTTGAAAAGAATTAAATGTGAATACCCTCCTTGTGTAAACATTTTTTTCAAAGACTATGATTCTTACAGTTTACACACTTTGAATTTCCATTACCATAACTGTCATCAGTGCAATAAATATTTTTATAATGAAAAAATCCTTGAAATTCATATTGAAGAAAATCATAGCAGTTTTTTCAAAGTTCAACAAGATAGAGGAGATGATATTTATCAATGCTTTGAAACTTCATGTACCAAGAAATTTAACAGTAGACATTTAAGAATAGTGCATTTAATGGAAACCCATGGATATCCTTCTGATTACAAGTTTAACATAATAGATACTGGGATAGAATATACAATTTAATCTAATTAGCCTTTATTTAATTTTCATTCTTTCTTTTTCTTCCTAATAGCAATAGGTTTAGTCATTAATTGATCAATAATTTTCCGATCAAATTGAGATCCACAAGTTGGACAAGTTGTGGATTCTGGTATGATACTCATAATGCACAAGCAAACACTACAAACATATCCCATATCCACCAGTTTCCCAGTTAAGAAGCAGCTTGCTTTGTAATTAATATTTGCATTTGTTGGTAATATTATTAAAGGACGAATGGACGGTTCTATAAAGAATGCAGTTGTTAGAACTTGTATTAAACCTTGAGGATTTTCTATATGTAAATAGATACCATTGGTAGTATCTGATGCTTGTTGAAGATATGAAGAGTTTTGTTGACCAAATTTAGCCACATCAATTGGTACTTTCATTTTTTGAGCGGCGAAAATGGCATTCATAACTGAAATGTAATTAACACCATTATCATCATTGGGGGTCAAAATGAAAATTCGGGATTTCATCGACAGATTAGCTGATGTTTTCGTGTTTTCTGTACGAGTTGCACTGTTAGCAGTGGCACTAATAGCAGAGGCCGTGGTGGTTGTAATCAGTTGATCAAACGTCAACATCCGGTTTGTATATGTCAACACTAATGAAAGTGCTCCTGCAAGATTGGATCTAGTTTCTGAAAACAGAGCCAATTCTTCGAAAACTTTATTAATTTCTTCTATAACTGTTTGATCCACCAACCTAAATTGACGATACATTTCTTTATTAATGTAATTGTCAGGAATAATAGATTCGTCATCTTTTTCAGAAATAGGATACAAAAACCTTGAACCTTGAGGTGTACTTACCACTAGCGCCACTTTATTACCATTATTCAATGATAAGTGTGCATTAAGAAACACTAATAGCTGTTTGATCACTTCTTGCGGAGTTATTTGGTCTTTAATATTGTACCATCCTTGCGGAGACAAATCAAATATTACCGTTAATAATGATGGGTCATCAGCTGCAACATCAGTGTCATCTATCTCGGTGAAAATGGTATCAGTAATGGCGTCCATATCTGCGTAGCTTGCTAGATAACCGAATACTAAAACATCGCGATTACAAATTTAAAATTGATTTAATTTTTTTTTTTTTACTACTAGTATTAATATTTCTATTTAATATCTTTTTTATTTTTATTTAGAATTACATGATCGAACGTTTACTATCGTATTTGTCAATTTTTTTTACTTTTTCATTCATTACTATTAGTCAAACATCAAGATTAGCTTTTATTAATTTTTTTTGTATAATTTTCATGTCATATCTTTTGCTTGCAATTAATTTTAAACTTCTAAATCATGGATCGGAAACTACTTATGATTATTTATTCTCCAATATCTTCATTCCAATCTTCAGGTCTCTCTCTAATAAACGTTGACATTAAATCTTTACATTCTTGATTATTCATGTTGATAACTTCGACCCCACGAGATCTCAAAAGTTCTTCAGCTCCTTGAAAGTTTTCGCTTTCACCTAAAACAACTCTCTTAACACCATATAAGAGACAAGCTCCACTGCACATATGACATGGTGATAAAGTAGTATACATAGTACAGTTCTTGTAAGCATTCCCAGGGAGACGTCCAGCATTTTCGAGCGCAGACATTTCTCCATGAAGAATAGATGACTTCTTTTGAATTCTCATGTTATGACCTCTTCCAAGAACAGTCCCGTCTTCTGAAATTAAAGCACCTCCAATCGGAATACCTCCTTCTGAAAGACCTTAGCTCTGTTAGTATAAATGAAACATAAAAGAGAATGGGTTTTTTTTTTTATAAACAATGAAAAATGGTTCATTCTTTATTTGTAAGGCAAACTCCCCTTTGTATTCATTTGAACTGTGTGTAAACATACCCTTCTTGGCCTCTTCAAGAGCAATAGCTAATCCTTTAATATCATCGAAAGCCATTTTATTGTATATATCTCAGAAAATTTATAAACCTGAACTTAAAATAATGAGAATTATCTACTCTAATGCCCTGTATTATTTTAAGTTCTCTTTATTTTAAATTTTTTTTTTTTGATTTAAATTTATTTGTAATTTATTTTCATTTCAGTTTTATTTTGGTGAATATATTTAATTCTCTTTAACAAATAGTCAATTCCAAAAAATTTTCTCCTGTTTGCATTATATAGTTTCATAATAATGCAATATTAGTATGACAAATACTTTAATCTTGAATAGCAATGTAATACCTGAAATTAAGTTTCAAACGGTCATCAGGGCACTAAACGCACATATATGCAACTTTAAGAACCGTTTAAACCAGGAGAAGGAATGTTTTTTTTTTTTTTTCAATTATTATTATTCTTAATTAATCATTCAGTTTAGTACGTATTTTATAGGAGGGGTGGGGGAATTGAATGATAAATTGAAGATCGAATACGTATTATTCAAAACTTATACATAATCTTACAGATCAAAATGGATATAACCATTTCTATCCACTGAAATTATCATCTCAAATGGTATTGTTGCTGTACAAATACCAGTAATTATATCTTGGTGCTTTATTGTTTTATTATCGTTTGCTTTTTTATCTAGATTCAAGCGCTCATTAAATAAATTAAGATTCGAGTTCACTTGACTCTTGGTGAAATATGTATCAAACTCTGCATGGAATGATATAGAATTTTCAGGATTATCCATATTCCATACAATCATATTCTTGTCTCGAGTAGCACTAATTAGATACCCACCTGATGATGATATAAATGTCATTGAATTATTATTATTAATTATTTTTGATCCTCCAATAATTTCCTCATTATTTTCAATATTCATATTACTAAGATCTAATAATTTCGAGATTTGATTCTCAGCTGTTGGATCTAGTTCTTGTAGTGAATAAGTTTTAACTCGAGGATGCTTCGTATATGCACTTAATACTTGTTTGCATTGGAAATCTGAAATCTTCCATAATGTAATATCTGAGTCACCTGTACCACCAATAATACATATTTCTTCCTTATGATTGATTATCTGCTTTATTGGAAAAGATTTAGTTACACCACTTTCTAATATCTTCCATGATTTAACCATAATGTTAAATCTTAAATCCCAAAGACATAGGAAACCTTCAACTGTTCCAACTAAAAGCCAAAATTGGGACTCATTTATTATGAAACATGTTGGAAATCCAAATAGCAAATGATTTTCTAATTCAAATACTGTCTCCATTCTAATTATATCTGTTCCTATAATTTTGGAATTTGACATGATACTAACTAAAATGTCTTTACCAAATAACTGCACTATATCAAATTGAATGATTTCAGAGGTGTGTTTGAATTGCCGTATAAGAGTGCAGTTAGCATATTTAATTATTTTCTTGTTTTTACCTCTTACTACTGCAATATTATAAATTCTAATTTCACCATCTTTAGTCCCGACTGCAAATGTAAACCTTCTGGGAATGAATTTAATATACGTTATAGGACTTGGGAGTTTAACCACATAATTGGCATTCTTTATCATAGTGCTTTTTTCTAGTTTTGATAAGTCCCATATTCTTAATCTCCCAGATTCAGAGCCAGTTATGAAGAATTCTGAGGTATCACATATAGCTATAGAAGTTATCGCATCAATTGAATTATTCAAATTGGTATTGATTCGTCCGATATTTATCTTTTTAGGAACCCACTTACCCATCAATCTTCTAGTCACTTTCGAACCAAATTCGCTGAAATTTTCTAAAGTAGGCTGAAAGTCAAGAGAGTTCAAATAATTCAAAATATATGGATTATAACCTTGGTAACTATGCTTCAACATAACAGTAATCACGTTTTGATTATTAACACTGAAAACCTTATGTATGTTTGTAGTTTCAGTAGCAGATCGTGCACGGCGAAATTCTTCGAATTTTGGCTGTTCAAATGTTTCCGACCCATTGACTATCAGCTCATGACTAGTCTCAAGTTCTCCAAATGCATTTGCTTGCACTGTTTGCACGGATGGTCCAACTTTACTGGGTATAAGTAAAGAGTTTGATGTTTGAGCTCCAACTCTGGTCTCAGTTTTCTTCAATATTGTCTGCACAGACTCAGTTTTCTTCATTATTGTCTCCACCGGTTCTGTTTTAAAGCTTGTTTCAAAAAATACATTTCTCACACTTGATATTTTCAACAGTTCCTTAGTTTCAAGAGGAATAGATGACAGTGATTTAGAAAGTCTAAATATGAATGTTCTCAAAGCTACCACTTTCCATAAATCTTTATATTCTAAACCAATTGATTTGAGTTTGAATAACCATTGTTTATCTTCAGACAGAAGGGGTATCGTGGATTGGTTACCATTGGCAAAGAAGATCTCAGTATGTGTTTTCAGCGCATATACAGATTTCCCTATATTATGATTCATATTATTATTTGTTAATTTTGAATCAATACTTTTCCAGAAAAGCGATTTATTCGTAGCATTAGTACACCAAGTGACACATAAATCAAAAACCTGCTTCGTCAATGGTCGAGTTAAACATGGATAAAGACTATTCCAATTGAATTCACTTATATCGTACATCAAATAAGATTTTATCTTTGGGAATAGAAAGCAATATTTATCTGCATTTGTCAAAGTATTGCTTATGTCTAAAATTATAATTAAAACAGATTGTCTCACCCATTCATTTGGATAAACTAATAGATGAATACAGCTTGATAAAATTTCATCAAATATATTCAACGAATTAAAATCTGAATTTGGGCTAATAATTCGTTGTTCAAATATGGTATGAAATATTTCTAAAATTTTTAGTATAACAAACAATTCGGGATCATATAATGTTTGTACAAGTAATGGAATTAAATATTGTTCAAAAGACAAAGGCCCTATATAAGGACCAAGGTCAATTAATGAATTTAAAAATGCAAGTCGAAGTCTTAAATCTGAATCGTTCAAATAAGTGATTAAATGTGGTAAAATTAAGTCATTTGTTTTCTCAACGCCGAAAAACCTACACAAAGGTAAAATATTAGAAACAAGGTTCATCTTGACAACTGAACTATTATCAGTCAAAAGCAGAAGTACCAACAATTCGAAATCTTCATCCAATTGCTCTTTAGATATTGAAAAAGAATCATCTTGACTTTTAAATGACCTTGACATTGCCCAAAATCGTTTGGCACAACTAGCAAGAACTGGTAAGCAATATGCAACACAGGATCTGATTGATATTTTACCATCACTATCATATGAATTATTCACCAAACTAATTAATTTGGGGAGTATATACTCAGGGAAAATGAGTGCATTTAATGGAGTAATACAAGATACTGACTGAATTAATGAAGTGATAGCTTTCAAAGCAAAACATATAACCACAGGTGACCCTTCCGCACTTTCTATTTGCTCATCAATTAGTAAACATAGATATGGTAAAGACCTATCCAATTTTTGTTCATCATTAATTCGTTCTGAAAGTGCCAATATTAATTCACAAAAATGTATTTTAGAAGCTGGCCTCTTAATTGTTTTGGATAAGGAAAAGAGAACATTAAGAATTATTAAAACACTATTATTTGCTTGATTAGCTTCAACTATTTCATTTGTTGAAATAATGGAATAGCCCAAGGGGATACCTGGTAGACTTAAAGGGCAGCTGAATTTGGGGTTTAAATCTATACTTGATGGATAACTAAAGCCAAGAGCTTCCACAATTTTATCAAAACTATTTCGAATGTAGTCTATTTTAAGATCACTTTGAGTTATGAAAACATTACCTGGAGGTACCACGAATGGCTCACTTAAAACAGACATAAATTCAAATAAGAAACTGTTGAAAAATGGCATAAATAAATCACTATCATTTAATAATTCCGCAATTGAAGGTCGTTTCAATGGATTCAAGTTTATTAATTTTTTCACAATCTCTTTAATTTTTGGGTCCAGAATAGGAAGCTCTGGTATATATTCACCTCTTTTGTAACGGAATAACTGCGAAAGTGTGAAAAGTGGTTCTCCGTCAGTATATATTTCCCCAATTACACATCCCAAACTAAATAAATCCATTTCTGGAGTTAAAAGTTTTTTACCGTTATAGTTTCCTTCTTCATCAAAATTCAGTGGTGCTGATTTGTCCTTGGTAAACCTTTCTGGGGCCAAATAACATACTCTCCGACCAGAACTATCAAAATAAAATGAAAATTCAGTTGGGTTATCTTCAGGAATGAATACTGGTTTCGTGTAATTAGAGAAATCAGATAATATAAGCCAGTTCCAAGATGTAACTAAAAAATTCTCTAATCTTAAATCTCCATGATAAACACCTAACTCATGCAACTTCTCAACGGTTTTAAGGGCTTGATAAACTAAGAAAGATTTTTCAATCGGATCTAAGAACGGCCGTAAAGACAATCTATCATACAAATTGGTTTTCAAATATTGTCGTATCATATACCCTGCTCTATCTGTCTCAATTAAACGATTCCAATGAAGAACATTAGATATTTTCAGCACTAAAGTTGCTTCTTTTGCCAATAGATCAGTTAAATCTTTAAGGTTCATCATATAAGTAGCTTCGGTAGGTTTTATAAATAGTTTGATGATAACTAAAGTCCCTGTTGTCTTATCTACAGCCTTGATTGTTTTAAGAAATCTCAGATTATTGATGGTGTCAATGTACTGAATCCCATGTAGAACATCAACATAAGAGGAAACAGCAATTGTGGGCGCGGATGGTGCCAACAAGGAGAGGCGAGCGCCCATAATATCCAATATTAGTTAGTGACTATTTAGATTTGAGGGCAGGGTATTGATACCTGATTGTGCTTCAACACTTAATATGCAGACCGATCGAGAAAACTAGCTTTTGCCAAAACAAAAGAATAAAAAACAAAAAAACAAAAAACAAAAAAAAAAATACACATAATTAATAAACAATTGAATGTATTTTCAAGCAGTTACGATTAAAATCAGACATTAAATTTAGCTACTTTGTCAATTCGTAGTAAATATTATTAGTATTTATATTTGCTACTATACATAATGGCTATAATGTATTAAATATATAACCAAATAACGACAAAAAAATTTAAATCGCTTAGTTAACTAAAGCAGAAGCAGTAGCAGATTCGTACTTCCAGTTTGGTGGTAAGACAGCAACGGTTCTGTAGTATCTAGCTAATCTGTGGATTCTGGATTCGATTAAAATTAATCTGAACTTGGAGTCCTTGTCCTTTCTGTTTCTTTCAAGGTGCTTTCTGACAGAGACAGCCTTCTTGATCAAGTAGTAAAGATCTTCTGGGATTTCAGCAGCAAGACCGTTAGACTTTAAGATTCTTAAAATCTTGTTACCGGTGACAACCTTGGTTTGAGAAACACCGTGAGCATCTCTTAAAATAACACCAATTTGAGATGGAGTCAAACCCTTTCTAGCGTACTTGATAACTTGTTCAACAACGTCATCTGGAGATAACTTGAACCAAGCTGGAGCGTTTCTAGAATAAGGAGTGGCAGAAGAGGAAATACCCTTACCCTATAAATGTTAGTAAACAATTAATTAAAATTAAATTGAATTAAATGAATGAATTGATTAACAAACAAGTTCTATATCCATACCTTAAGATTCTCAGAATTGAACAATAACTAAGATTGACTCATACTTCTCAATATTGCAAACCAATACAATAAAATCATGAAAGCTCAAAATCCATTTGTATCATTCATATTTTATTTCAGTTTGTTATATCGAAAACATAATATCAAATTCTTCTAATGACGCTTAAATTTCTTTGACCTTAGCCTCTCCCCCATCATTACAAACGGTAAAGATGGGACTAGAAAAATAAGCATCATGCAAGTTATTGTTCAGCCTTCGAAAAAGGTAATGAACTACATCATTGGAACTGCCCAGTTGAACCTTATGAACAAGTTGAGCTTCAAAAAATTTTGAAAGACCTAACATTGAACTAAGAACTAGAACAGACCATACAGATAGTATCTAATAGATAATAGAAGTCTTGTCATGGTGTTTTGATACATACGGAAGAATGCATACGACCCATGTTGACTGATTTGTATTTATTTAATGAAGAAGTAAAAACTTTTTTTCGAGACTTTTAGTTACTTTTATATGGGTTCAGAATGAAAAATTTTCCTGGCCCTATACACGACCCATCAATTCTTTAATGAGAACAAAAGATGTTAATAAATTTGAAAAAGTTTTTTTTTTTTTTTTCTTAAAAAAAAAAAAGAAAAATTTGTTTAGCAAAAGCGTAGTTTGACTTGCATTTCAGCATAGGCATTTTAACGACTGAATATTTGTTCGAATCGAATCAACTAATTTGTCAGTTGTCACGGTTGTCTGGAAAGATATATCTACAACTCATATAAATAGTTTATGAGTTTTGTACAACGTAAGTGAAATCAAAAATTTAACAATCTAAAGAAAAATAAACTAAAGTCTAACAGATATATACAGTTTATCTAGCCAGATAATTTAAATCAACTGCTTTTCTAAGTCCTCTAAATCTTCTTCTTCGGCAACTTCAATGAGTCTATAGTTAGTAAAAAATAATCGAACAAAGAATGGAAAAAATAAAAGATTTAAAATAAATAAAAAAAACAGGAATCAACCCTGCTTAAAAATAAAAATACATACTTTGAGACGCTTGCTTTATCTTTGAAAAGTTCAATAGCGCCTGCATATAACATCTTGCTATCTTGAGTTGTTGTTGAAGGTCTCCAATAAAGCAATACTAATGGCGACTTAATTCTTCCATCTGGAAGTTTGAATGGATAAGATAAAAGAATAAATCTTGATTGGGTATCTGGAAGTTCATCAACTAGTTCTTCAATACTGGTGTAGATTTCTTCATCTTCACGCTTCACTTCAAGAGTGTTCTTATCTATGATATCTTGATGGTTAATATTATATGCTTCAGGACGAATTTATATAATGATTGTTCTGAAAACTTCTTGTTTTCCCC
>JAJMDQ010000007.1:0-88510 GCA_030573815.1 Kurtzmaniella cleridarum | reverse complement strand
AATAATTAAACTTACCATATTTATAGGTGTAAAATTTATCTAATTTCAATCTTTTTCAACAGCAGTATAACAATTGAATCGCAAAATTAGTGAGTGTAAAAAGTCAACTACGCGAAAGTGTGGGTAAAAGTTTCTAGTTTCCATGCACGCACGCATTACTAGTTGTTGCAAAAACCCAATCGGGCAGTCGTGTTGAAAAACAAAATATCAACACAAACAAACAGAAAAACACATCAAAGATCAATAATTTTAAAAAATAGATAATTTTTTTTTTAAATCAAGAATTTGCTACAACATAGATCATAGCTAATCTACTGGTCAGTACAGTGTATAAGAAGAATATGCCTAAACCCGTTGTTCCATTAGTAGAGTTCTTAAGAAATAGGATTTATCTTGGGGCTTATGATTACACGCCAACAGATACAGACGATCTTGTTTACTTCACAGTGGAAGATTCCCTCCCATTTAATGCGTTTCATTTAGACTTTGGTCCATTACATATTGGCCATTTATACAGATTTGCAGTTGTTCTTCATAATATTCTTAACGATGAAGAAAATATTGGCAAAGCCATTGTTTTTTATTCAAGTACGCTGCCAAAGGAGAGAGCCAATGCAGCCTGTATTCTTTGTTGTTACATGATTTTAATTCAGCTGTGGCTGCCACATCAAGTCTTACAACCCATTTGCCAAATAGATCCACCTTTGCAAGCATTCAGAGATGCTGGATACCTGAATGCTGATTTTGAAATCACTATTCAAGATGTCGTATATGCCATGTGGAGGGCAAAGGAAAGAGGAATGATTGATATCACTTCATTTAACCTTGAAGAATACGAACGCTACGAAAGAGTTGACCAAGGTGATTTTAATTGTGTCCTGAAAGATTTCATTGCATTTGCTTCTCCTAATCAAACTACTGGTAGAAGAGGAGCATTAACTGGGGAATATTCTTCTACTCTCAATGAACCATTTAAAAATGTATTAAATTATTTTATTAAGCATGACGTACAATTAGTCGTGAGACTTAATTCCCATCTTTATGATGCTACTGAATTCACTAAAAGAGGAATTCAACATATAGACATGATTTTCGATGATGGTACTTGTCCTACCCTTGAATACGTTCATAAGTTTATTGGAGCTGCAGAAACTGTTATCCTGAAAGGTGGTAAAATTGCAGTACATTGTAAAGCAGGACTTGGGAGAACAGGCTGTTTGATTGGAGCTCATTTGATTTATACCCACGGTTTTACTGCTTCTGAATGTATTGCTTATATGAGAATGATTCGTCCAGGTATGGTAGTTGGACCACAGCAACATTGGTTATATTTACATCAAAATGATTTTAGAGATTGGAGACATACAATGTGCCTTGATAATAGACCAGATGAATTTATTGGTGGATTATACCCACTTACGTCATATGAAGAATTTAAACAAAGAATGAAACAAGAAGCTAAACAACGCAAATTACAACAATATCAATCAGTCAATCTGAATCACATGGATCTGTCATTTATGACGCCTGTTAGAAGAAGGAAAATTAGTGGTGCGTTAGCAGCTAAAATTCAAACAGCAGTACCAATGGAAATGCCAGGCCAACCTAGAAAGATGTTGGGCGAAAATGGTGAAACGAGAATTGCACATGAAATAATAAATAATAGTGACGAGGAGGAAAATGAAATAGATGCAAGTGAAGAAGAACCTATAGAATCATCAATTGTTGTTAATGGAGAATACGAAGGTGCAGTACAGGTTCACAGCCCTCCTCCTCATAGAGAAAATTCCGCATCTAATAGTGATTGGAAAGTATTAAGACTGATACTGGTAAACAATGAACAATCTGGCTATAAAAATAGAAATTTAACCAGTGGGTGCTCTAGTGGGAATAACCTGCTGAACAATAGTGTGCGGATGCAAAAACTGAGAATTGCCCTGAATCAAAGAAATGGGTCTGATATTATTCATTCCAAGTCTACTTTGGGGCATTTACATAAGCTGCCTACTTCTAAAAAACTTTCATCATCTATTAACAGAAAAAACTAGCATTTTTAAAAGCAACATTTTGAATAAACAGACTCTTTTTTTTTTTTTTTTTTAGTCAATGGAAAGGAAAGGTAAGGATCAAACAACAACAACAATATTAATAAGAACAACGCAAGAAAAAAAAAAAAAATTAAGCTTAAGTTGAATTTTAATCAATGAAAAACTAAAAAATTAGTACAACCCTATTACTATAGGAAGTCAAGGTAAATTCAATTCTATAAAGATATAAATGTACATTTGTCTCAATAATAATTAAAAATAATTTTCCAATTGAAAATCTATGATTTGACTATATTATATATATATAATTTTTTTTATCTACTCTTCATAAGCAGCTTCAACAACATTAAATGGCTCTTCATTAATACTAAATGCTAACATATCATAATCAGATAACGTTAGCGATAAAACTTCGGTATCAGGTGTTAAAGAAATCCATTTTCCCACATATGGATTGGTTTTATCTTGTGGAGTGGCAATTTTAATTATCAGCGGTTCTATAGGTTCTATAGTTTGTTCTTGTTCAGAGCGATCCGCATCTTGCAATTCTTCATCATGATCTATTATTTCAGATTCAGGAACAGGAATAGAATCCTCACCATCTTCCATCGGTAAATCTTCATCGTTAGATAATCCTCCAGATTGATTTATAACATTGGCCAATATTTCTTGTATATCTTTAACGGTTGACTTTTTGCAATCTATAGTTAAAGAATAAGAAGATTTGCCTCTTTTTAACTTGATAATGGTGAAGACCGAATTGGTGGGCGTTTTCAGTTTAGGTGGCTTGATGTGAGTATTTTGAAATGGGAAAAATTGACAGCGCATAAGCATGAGCATGTCATTGCTTTAATAGTAGGTCAAGGTATACGAAACTGACATACCATTTAATTGAGTTTAGAAATCAACGCAATGAGAAATTAAGTAAATTAAATAAATTATAAATATTACTCAATTGAATAGATAGATACGCAATGCTAATTTGGTTATAATTGCGATCAGTGAACACAAAAAAAAATAAAAAAATAAAGAGACAAATAAAAAAAGAAGTACACCGATATTTACCTTGTACAACAGGGCGAAAAAATTAGTTGAAAGCAGAAGCAAAAACAATGAGTACACCGATTAGTAAGAAGTACAAGGCGTGTCTTTTTGGTAAGTTACTTGAATTTGATTATTAAAAACAATTGATTGACTAACAACGAGACATGGATGGTCTTCTCTTAGATACCGAATCCAAATATACTAAAGTGAGTAATGAGATCCTAGAGGAATTTAATACTGGGAAAACATTAAGTTGGGATGTTAAAGTGAAACTTCAAGGTAGACCAGGCCCAGAAGCCTCAAAGATATTCATTGATGAATACAATTTACCGATTAGTGTCGAAGAACTCATCAAACTTTCCATTGCTAAACAAGAGAGAGAATGGCCACAATCAAAATTTCTTGATGGTGCATTGGAATTATTACAATATTTACACTCTAAAGGAATTCCAATTGCCTTGGGGACTTCATCTAACAAGTTGAATTTTGAAAGGAAAACTTCGCACTTACAACATGGTTTTCAACTTTTCGATGGCCATATAGTTACAGGAGATGATAAAAGAATTCCTCCCGGTAGAGGTAAACCACACCCAGATATTTGGAAAGCTTGTTTAGAGAGCTTGAATGAAAACAATGACGAAAAAATTTTGCCAGAAGAGTGCATAGTATTTGAAGATGGTGTTCCTGGAGTTCAAGCTGCCAAGGCGTTTAATGCATATGTTGTTTGGGTTCCTGATGAAAATGCGCTTAAAGTCCTTGAAGGTAAAGAGGATGAGATTTTAGGAGAGAACGGGATAAGATTGAAATCGTTAACTGAATTAAATATTGATGATTTACTTTATTCCTCTTGAAAATCAGCCTAAGCGTTTTTATCTTATGAGAACAGAAAAAATGAAAATTTATATACAGACACTATCAACAGAGGCGATCTAACTCTGGGCTTGGAATTGATCAGGACCAAAATAGTTTAAAAAGTCAATTTAGAATTAGAAAAAAATAAGCAGTGACAATTTTAAGTATTTATATTTATAAATATATATATATATATATAATTCAAAAAAAAAAAATCGATGAACAAAGATCATGTTAATAACTTATACTGACAAAACTAATATAGGATATATAGGATATATATATATATGACATTCGAGTTGCTTAAAGACTTAGGTAATTATTTTTTTTTCGAAAATTTTATCAAGGACTAAGACCTATGCTACACATTCACTCACAAGTATTATATGATCTTTGGCTTTTTTTTTTTTTAATACTTTGCTGCTAGTCCAAAGTTAAAATAGCCCGAAAATCCGTGCATATTTGCTCCGACCGATTACCCCGGGAAATGGCAACACACATATCCAACAAAAATAACGCTAAAAATTAAATTTAATTGGTGCAAGCTAAATTACAGGTTCAATTATAAATAAGCTTGTTTAAGCTGAAATTGACTACATTGCTAATATGTTTCGCATTAAATTGAATAATGTATGGCGCCAATTAAGTAAAAGACGCAATCATACTCGATTTTTTTCAACTTCTTCCCAGGTTAACAATTCATCTAGCAAACTAATCCCCAACACTTTGATCTTTGCAGGAGGGGTTTTAAGTGGATCATTATTGTATGCTTATAAGAGTGAAAACACGATTGATGTGACGCCCAAATTGAAAGACCAAAACAATTTCAATTCAACTTTGCAATTAGAACAATTGGATCTGCCCGTTTATGCTTCAGATGAAGAGATTGAAGTAGCCATTGACGAGATTAGAGAAATTGTGCGCCCCATTAACGTTGAAAATACCCAGGATTTGATTACAAAGAACCAAGAGGTTTTGGACTCGCATTCTGATTCATATTTCAATTCTCATCATCCAACACCTGAAGAACGTCCTAAATATGTTGTATATCCTCAACTGACAGAACAAGTTTCAAAAGTAATGGCTGTTTGTCATAAATACAAAGTTCCTGTTGTTCCAATTACAGGAGGATCTTCTTTGGAAGGTCATTTTATACCTACAAGAGGAGGCATTTCTCTTGATTTAAGTGGTATGGATCGGATTATTAATTTAAATAAATCCGATTTAGATATGCACGTGGAAGCGGGCGTAGGTTGGGAATTATTAGCTGATTATTTGGAACCACATGGCTTAATGTTTGGACCTGACCCTGGTCCTGGAGCAGATATTGGAGGGATGTGTGCAACTAATTGTTCTGGGACAAATGCTTCTAAATATGGTGAATGCTACAAAAATATTCTTAGTTTAACTGTGGTTTTAGCTGATGGAACAATAATCAAGACCAAGAATAGACCTAGAAAATCTTCTGCCGGATATAATTTGAACTCTTTATTCATTGGTAGTGAGGGAACTTTAGGTATAATAACTGAAGCTACATTAAAGCTTCACGTTCTACCAGCCAATGAAGCTGTTGCTGTTGTTCCATTTGCATCCATTGCAGATGCTTCTAAAGCGGTTAACAGTTTAGTACTTTCAGGGATTAATTTGAATGCCATAGAACTTTTGGATGATAATATGATGGCTTGTATTAATAAAAGTGGAGAAACCTCCAGACATTGGCAAGAAGCCCCAACCTTGTTTATCAAAGTTGGCGGATCATCTAAAGTCATTGTAGACACTTTGATTGGGCAAATTAAACAGGTTTTCGAAAAAAATCATTGTAAAGATTTTTTATTTGCTCAAAATGAAGACGAAAAAGAAGAATTATGGGCAGCTAGGAAAGTAGCTCTTTGGTCTACTATAAATCAAGGTAAATTGAAAAACGATAAAATCCAATTATGGACTACTGATACCGCAGTCCCACTTTCGCATCTCCCTGAATATCTTGTAGAAACTAAGAAAGATATAGACTCTGAAGGTCTTCAGAACACTTTAGTTGCTCATATTGGGGATGGTAATGCTCATGCATTTATCTTATACGATTCTTCAGAAAGGAAAAAGGCAAATGATGTAGTGGGTAGAATGGTTCAAAGAGCTCTTCAATTAGGAGGCACTTGCACTGGTGAGCACGGTGTTGGGTTTGGTAAAAGGGATTTCTTATTGGAAGAAATTGGTGAAAAGCCAATTGATCTTATGAGGAAAATTAAATTAAGTCTTGATCCACATCGAATCTTAAATCCTGATAAGATTTTCAAAATAGACCCCAATGAGCCCTTAGAAAATCACGGTTCAGAACAACCTGATATAGAGGAGAAAAAGATTAATATTTAGATAATAGAAATTAATGATTTGAATATTATAACTCGAATAAAGTTTAACGTTTTTCTTTTTCTTCCCTAAAGTAGTACCAATTTAAAAAATATTTTTACTTTGTTGAATAATATGTTTAAACTTTTCAAGCATTTGAAATGGTTAGAATTATTTATCATTTAGTATCATTCAATATTATTTAGTTTTATATATTATTTATTTTCATTTATTATTATTATTTTATTTATTATTTATTATTATTTATTATTATTTATTTATTATTTATAATAATTCATTAGTTTATAACAAATATTTCATTTTATTATCATTCATTGTTTGTATTAATCAATAATTTACTTATCATTATTTAACCATGAGTAATTTCTCTCAGCTGGACACCGAAAAGGACAAGGCTCCATCCAATGAAATGGGCGAAAGTATATCATTGCCCACAATTGCTCGATTATTTAAAAGTATTGCCTTCCAAAATGAAAATACCAAAATATCTACCAAGACTTTACAACTATCCGCTGAGTATATTAGATTATTTACCCAAGAAGCCATTATCAGAGCCAATGAAGAGAGAATAGCAGAAGAATCGTTATCAAAAGTTGACGGGATAGATAATGTTAATACCCAGAGAGAATTTGAGAAACAGCACGATGGGATTGAGGCTAAAGTAGCCGATACTCAAAATGAGGAAGAGATTGAAGTGCCGACTCAAGTTAGTAAAAATGCATATAACTCTGAAGTTGAAATGGGGAATGATATATTGGATACGAGACATTTATCTAAAATCGCTGGAGTTTTAATTTTAGATTTTTGAAATTACTATAATTGCAAAATGCTCCAAAATGAATATTTATGCTTGCTCCCTTGTGCGTTTTGATAACTCACCAGTAAATGGAGAGGAATTTGTAAATTTTGAGGGATTATACCTTTATCGATGCTGAGTTTCATGGGGACCAGAGCCCAATTTTCACTAAATTCTATAAATTCGTTTTCTGCATCAAAAGATTGATCAGGATTAGTTACGGGAGGTTGAATTCTTAAAAATTTTTCAGTTCTCGAAGCAGCGGTGAATTCAGTAAGATATGGAGTTGGAATCGATTTGAGAAGTTGCTCTTTCCTTAAATCTTTTTTCGGTCCGATCTCAAACTCCTTATGAGGGAGTTCCACCATGATATGAGAACGCATTGGATTAAATTGTCGAGGAATTTCAGATAATGAAGACATTTGAATTTTCACTTCAGCTGGGTAAGGATTAATAATATTTATTTTATACAAAGTATCGTCATCCAGTTTTGAAAGTCGAATGCTTGGAACAATTTCCACCGCATTTGATTTAACCAGGAATTTAAGCAGAATGGGTGAAGGATCAGGCATTATCAAATCCGTTTGACAATGCCCACATTTATAAGATTTTTTAGGGATTAATTTGGTAGGATTAGGTAATATTTGAGAAAACGAATTTGAGTATTTTTGTTGTAAAGATTGGAAACTAAGTCGAGAAGTTTCATCAGGATCTAATTCATCTTCCAAATACCTTTTCGTGACTTTCGATATTCTTTCTTGTAATAATTCAATTTCAGATATATCCTTGGAAAATCGTTTAGTTAAATTGGCAAGATTAAGTTCAGTTAATTTTGCGAGGAAATCCCCTGATAATCTCTTTGTTTGAGATGGGAGTAATTTCGTGTTAGCGTTACTAGTTTTCAAATTTGTTAAACTCTGCAGATCTTTGTATTTCTGTAATAATGATTGATAGTCACTAAATTTGCGATCCTCTGATTCTAAAATTTTAATTAAACTACGCGGTTTCTCAATAGTGTTAGTTGTATAGTGATAATCACAAAACTGACATTTAAATTTAAAAATTTTACCCATTTTATTATTATTATCTTCTTCATCATTATTATCATCATCACTTGCATCAATCATAATTGATTTGGTTGAAATGCTCAATACTGAAGAGCATTGAGGGCAGTTGAAACAATTTTTAGTGCAATATGTAGAAGTAGATTCGGTTTGATCTGTCATACAATTAGGACAAAACTTACTTTCCAATTTACCTATGCAACATGCGGTACATTTCAATGACACACATTCGTAGCAGAAGAATAATTCCACAAGTTCATGAATTCGGAATGATCCCGTATCAAATAAATGATCCCGTATCAGCGAATCATCCGAATTGGTATTACTAATGTTCCCGGTGTCACACAGACAAACAACATGGCTTTTAGTATAGATTTTACTCATGTATATTCATGACAACACTTGTTTTAGAATTTATTCTGGATTTGAATAAGGTGTGTGTGTGTGTGTGTGTATGGGTGTATATATTTATTTAATTTTTTTCTTCTTTTCTTTTAAAAAAAAAAAAAAAGTTATATTTCACTTTGGTCACAATATAGAGTAATACGTATAAATCATTCCTACGGGTCTCACTTGCGACTTTGAGATTTTGAACAAAAATTAGTGAAGAAGGTTTCATCTACAGGCCCACGTGTAGCTTCCCCTACACACATACGCGCGCGAGAAAATATTAAATTTTAAACCATTACAATGACAACTGCAACTATAGTGGTTGCAGCTTAAATTCAATAGTCTTATATTTAAACAATACATAATATGAAGTGAATTGAACTCTTGGATACCTGCTTTAAACATTTTAAATATGGGGAACATAATTTTACCTTTAATTATTTATTTTTTCAGCAACTTATGCTTATCTGCTTCTACAAATATACCAGTTAAAAGCCCGCATATCCTGGGTAAACATAAGGTACACTTAGAATACAAGTCAGTGGATGGATTTTTCCTTCAGGACGATAAAGATACTAATTCTAGCAGCTTTGATATCTTAACTGCCAGTAAGTTTGGTTTAAAAGATCCCTTTTCATGGAATGATGTCATTGAATATATTGAAAACAAAAATAGAAAGCAAGCATCAAGGAACGAATCTTATAAATTGTTTTTCTTAGCTCGTCATGGGGAAGGATACCATAACCTTGCAATATCGGAATATTCAAAAGAACTATGGAAATGTTTCTGGCAAATCCGTAATGGGAACAATAATATGACTTGGCACGATGCTGAATTAACTGAAACGGGTATTAATCAAACCACTCAGCTTTCTAAAGCTTGGATCAAACAAATTAAGCAAGGAGTCCCTATTCCTCAATCGTTTTATGTATCTCCTTTAAGAAGAACTTTACAGACTTACCGTTATACTTGGAGTTCACTTTCACATATCCATGGGAAAGTCCCTATAATTAAAGAATTCACAAGAGAAACTTATGGCATTGGAACTGAAAGCAAAAGACATTCAAAATCTTATATTACCGAAAATTATCCTGGTTTTACATTTGAATCTGGATTTACTGAAAATGACGAGCTTTGGACTGATTATAAACACGAATCCAAACAACATAGGAATTATAGAGCGAATATTTTTTTGAATGATATTTTCGCCAATGATTCGAATACTATTATATCATTAACTTCACATTCAGGGTTTATCCATAGTATTTTGAAAATTATTGGCCATCGAAAATTTAGTTTGAAAACAGGCCAAATGATTCCGGTTATTATTAAAGCCAGTAACCCAGGTAGCTATAAAAAACCTTCATTGACGGAACCTTGGACTTACTATCGAGATGAATGCCCCATTGATCAAACTTTTTCGCAACAGACCAATTGAATATAACTCCTTTCACTGGATGATTGATGATTCTAGTCTTCATCTATCACCTTTTTCAATCCTTTTTGTTAATTTTTAAATATATATATTTCATCATTTCACTTCTATATATTTATTTTTGAATTTTACATTTCTTTACAATTAAACATCATACATATCTTTGGACTGACTTCGTTTCTATAAAAATTACATGAAATCATCATCGCCAAAATCATCGTAATCATCCATACCACCCTTCTTGAATCCTTCATTATCAACGTTGGTTCTCACAGCAGGCTTAGCCTTCTTCTTACCAGCACCACCAGAAGCTGTGCCTCCAGTTTTCTTCAATCTTGCTTGTCTTTCAGCTCTTTCCTTATCCTTGAGAATGATATTTAAGGTAGAAATAACTTTTCTAGTATTCTCCAAGGATAACGGATCACAAAGGTCTCTGATTAAATCAATGGCTAAACCACTGGTATAGTTCAATAAGGAATCTTTGGCCAAGTCAGTTAAAATTGGGGCTAAAGCTTTTCTTAATTTTTCAAACTCAGCCTTATTACTTGGCTGGAAAAGAGGATGCGATTCAAGTGGTGTATCCTTATTGAATACAGCTGCTGGGGCCTTGGATGCAGCTGTAGCTTTAGATCTAGGATGTGCGTTCAAGGCATCAAAATCCAATTTCCCATCTTCGGCAACTCCTAATCCTCCAAATAAATCAGCAGCATTGTTCAAATCAGATTCCAATTGAGCCTTCTTAAGAGCAAGAGCTCTAGCTTCTGGATCTAAAAGATCCACTTCCATAAGAACTGGTGCTTTCTTTCCTTTAGCTGCAAGTTTCTTGAGTTTGGCTTCTTCTTGCTTCTTTTTAAGTGCTTCCTTTTCAGCAGCCTTCTTGGCTGCTTCTTCGGCTTTCTTGCGTTTTATTTCTTCTTCATCAACATCCCATGACTCTTCTAAAAGAGGTTCATCATCCTCTTCATCTTCCCATGATGCAGCTGCAACTGGTGCCTTGGTAGGCACATCAAAATCTTCGTCGTCCCAAGACATATTTCTTTACTTGACTATGGTGTACTTTCTAAAAAAAAAGATTTTAAAAGTATCCTTTTTTTATTATTTTTCCATCCAAGATTTCTTTACTATTCTTTCTCCCAAGTAAAAAAAAAAAGAAAAAAAAAAAAAGATTGTTCAAAAAAAAAAAAAAAAAGAAAAGATCTAATCATTTTCGTGGGACCTAAAAGTAAATATTTTCCAATTATTCAGGTGGTTGCCATTTTTTTAAATAAATCATATACTGAGGCTATGCTTGAAATAAATAGCGAAGAAAATATACCTGGAGTTGAAGATAATTCCAAATTTATGAAATGGGTAGTTGAAAACAACCCAGAAGGTATATTGGATGTAAAAATTGCTAAGTCCTCTTTAGGCGGATTGGGGTTGTTTGGTCAAGGGAAAGAAGGTCAAAAGTTGTTAAATTTACAGATGTATTTTGATTATCATAAATTGCTATCCATAATGGAATCATTGAGCCTTGAAAATAAGACTGTCATAAAAAAAGTACTATTATCTATGTCTCCAAACTCCGAAACGGAAATACTTATAGCGTATTTTGTGGGGTTTATGATTTGTTTGACAAGTGTTGATAAGAAGGATGAAATTTTGTTAAAATACCAGCCTTATGTAAATATTTTATTGGCAACTGATGTATCTGGAGTCATGGAAATTGAAGATAATGATATCGAATCAGATAGATTTCTTCAGTTGATGAAATCTAGGAAGGAATACCAACAACAAACATTTACTAAATTGGAAAATGATTTGAAAGAGATAGGATATCTGGATATAGGGATAGATTTTCAAATATTTAGACAGTTAACAGCAGCAATCCGAAGCAGGGTGTTGGAAATACCACACATTGAAGAAGAAGAAGAAGAAGAAGAAGAAGAAGAAGAAGAAGAAGAAGAAGAAGAAGAAGAAGAAGAAGAAGAACAACAACAACTTCAACAACAACAATCTCAAGAACCAGACCATACAGGGAAAAAAGTGTTATATACGACGAATGTCACGCTCGTTCCTTTACTTGATTTTTCCAACCATGTAAATTTTGATCAAAGAAATGCATTTTTCGATTATGAGGAGGCTAATGACTCAGTGGTACTAAAATTAGATAAAGATGTTGCCAATTTCTCAGAAATTAATATCTGTTATGCTCCTATAGAACATATTCAAATCATGATTGCTGAATTTGGATTTATACCCTACGGATCAACTTCTGAGTCCGAACAATTTTTCGAATTTGTTATGCCATTGAGTTTTATTGAAAAATATTTGAATTCAAATAGCGAAAAATTTGTCAATTATTCTCTAATATGTAAATGGCTCAATATCTTCCCCAAAGTAAAGTTGTGTGTTAAAGGAGAGACTATTCAAATTGCAGAGATGCCTTATGAATTGTCATACTTATTTTCAGATAAAATTTCGTATAATGAAAAATGGACCGTGGAACTAAAATCAAATATGACAGAAATCACCCCGGATGAATTAAATCAGTACATCGAGGATTTAAAGTGGCATGAAAAAAACTGTGACATTATAGGTCCGAATCAAAACGGTGAAGGTTTAGTAGAACACGAAGATGCTTCAACTGAAAACCTTAGCGATTGGGAAAACCTGAAATTACAAATTTTACAAATGATTGTTCATTACGTTGATGAAGAAATAGTCTCCACAACTACTCATTTACTTCAAATTACAACTCTTAATGAAGAGAAAGAAAGATCTATAAGCAAAAACAAATATTCAAATGAAAACTTACTTGTGAGATACTTGGAATTGAAACTTCAATTATTCCAGAAATTGGTTGACGATTTCAATCAGAATAATATTAAATCGCTTCTTAGTGGTGATTTTGCTCATTGCGAAGATTTAAATGTGATTCACCCACAATGGTAAATTTGAAAAAATATATTGGAGTACCATAAGTGAACGATTATTCATGTGCATTATTATATATTATTAACTTGATTATAATTACAATCGTAATCATAATCATAATCATAATCATAATCATAATCATAATCATAAATATATTCAAAATCATAATCATAATCATATATATATTCAAAATCATAATCATAATCATAAATATATTCAAAATCATAATTATAATCATAATCATAATTATAATCATAATCATAGTCATAATCATAATCATAATCATAATCATAATCATAAATATAATCATAAATATATTCAAAATCATAATCATAATTATAAATATATTCAAAATATTATTATATCATATTTTATTTCAAAACAATTCAAATTTCACAATAGAATTCTTTATCGGAATTATTAATTGAAATTATTAATTAAATAAAAAGCTAATTTCACATCCCCAGTTTTCTATGTCTTCCGCATCGGATTAGTAAAGAATTGGCTTGCTTACAATTACAGTGAGGCATATACAAAAAAAAAAAATAGGTTTAATGAGTCCAGAATTTTCCAAAATTAAATGCACCACATTCGACCTGTATATATTAATTTGTAATCGTCGAAGAATCTAGGGATTCTCATTAAATATATATATATTAGCTGTCTAGCCCGCTAAATAATTTTTCTTATTTTTTTAAAAATCTATTAATCTATTTAACACTCAATTGAAAATGGTCGCTGCAGTTAAGTCCAAGCAAGAATTCACTGATGCTCTTTCCCACGATGGTTTAGTCGTTGTTGACTTTTTCGCTACCTGGTGTGGTCCTTGTAAGATGATTGCTCCAATCTTGAACAAATTTGCTGAACAATACACCAGTGCTAAGTTCATTGCCGTCGATGTTGATGAACTTGGAGAAGTTGCTCAAGAATACGAAATTTCTTCAATGCCAACTGTTCTTTTCTTCAAGGAAGGTAAGGTCGTCAACAAAATTGTTGGTGCTAACCCAGGTGCTTTAAAGCAATACATTGATGCCAATGCTTAATTTAGAGTTAGGATTAGAATTTATTCTGTAAAATTATGATATATCAAAATAAACAATACTTTACGATTTACATTTTACTATAGGCTTTAGAATAGAAGAAAAGAGAAGAAAACTAAACTAAATTAAAAACTAAAGTAATTAAAACAGAAAAAATATAAATAAAAAAAACCAAATTAAACATATAGTTGTTGATTGCAATTATTATATGTATTTTTCATTCCTATATCTTTAAATTGTGTCATGAGTTTAATAATATATATCTTTTTTCTTAATTTATAATCCTAAGTTATACCTTATAATTCATAAATTTTAATAATTTTTAATAAATGTTCCTAAATATTTCTTAAATAATATCTTTGAGTTTTCTGAATTGTTTAATAAATATCTTATTTTAGCACCTCGTAAGCTTAAATTCTATCCTGAATTTTAATCCCTATTTTTTTTTTATAAATCCCTATTGTTAATATAATCACTAATGAATTGCTCAACCGTTTTCAATTGCAAAACTTCCCAAGAAAGAGATTGTGGAACATCGTTCCACTTCTTATAAAACTTGTTTCTGTAATATGTTAAGGCGACATCATAAATTAATATGTATTGTCTTAAAGTTTGAACCATTGAAACTCTTTGCTTTCGGAAATTATTTACCGTAGAGAAAACTATATCTCTTGGTGAGACATTGTCCTGTTCAGAAGAATTAATTAGAGTATCGATAGCACATAATACACCAGTTCTACCACATCCCGCAGAACAATGTACTAAAACTGGAGCATTCGAATTGATTCGATTCATAATGTTATTTTTCAATTCAACTATTGATAGTAAATCTTTTGGATTCAGAATCATTTCCATGTCAGGCCACGTTAATACGTGGAGTTGAATTACTTTATATATTTTCAGAGGGTTATTATCAACTTTCACTTGGAAATTTCTAATAATTAATGGACTACCATTATCATTCCCATTAACTTGTACCGATTCACTGGCAACTAGTTTAACTTCGAAAAGATCTCCATTGGAATTGTAAGTTCCAGGTATCCAAAATGGGGAACATTTTTTAACTCCATTTTCTTGTTCTTGAGTTAATGATATTATGACTGGAACTTCATTATTTACCACACACTTCCAAAAATCTCCAACAGTCAGTGAAAGTGGACCTTGAGTGGCAATATAGTTTTTACCAATTTGATTTGATAAATATGATGCATTGATATAATCGCATTCTTGCGATTTTTCATAATCTTTTAATTTAACCCTTGAATGCTCATATAAGAAAATATCTTTATATCGATTTTTATAACCAAATTCAATCCCATTACTAATAGTTGGTAATGGAGATGTAACGTTTTGTTGAGATGAATCGTCTTGATTTTTGAAAAATTCTTTATCATTTCTATGAGTTAAAGCGTTGGTTAATCTATTTTGTTCAATTATTTCAAGATTATTAAATTCTTCACACACTTCTTTAGAGTCCTTTTTAACCCATTCAGGTAAACTATCCCTTTCCGGTTGACTAATTTCTCGATAATCAATTTTTAAATTTAAATCATTACTGACCATATGAACTTCTTCGTTATGACGAATTCTAAATGTTGTTTTAGCTTTTGGCAACACAAATCTCGACAAAACTGGTGTTTTCTCCTTTTGTGTTGGTAAACTACTTAATGAAAGTGCTCTTGCAGAAACTTTAACTGGATTGTTTAAAGATAATAATGGTCGTATAGAGGCGGTCGATTCAGTTGTAGAAGAATCTTCTCCTAAAGTAAAATTATTTAAATCCTTACCACCGCAACCAACTTCAATGTTGTTTTTAAATTGATTCACGAAATTGTTAAAACCACCTTCTAAAACAAAAATATCGAATGATTTCCAATCTTTTAAAAATTTCAGGCACATATGAACAAGATTCAATGAGTTACCTTGAGGTAAACCTGTAGAAGACGAGTCGTAAATGACTAATTTGGGACGTTCTGAACCACAAACAAATTCATCATTCTTGAGAGCAAAACTAGTCAAGATTGTTTTTTCATAATCTGGAAGTGAGTTAACACATTTAGTAAGGCTAAAATTTTGTCTCTTTAATAAAGTCGAAGGTAGGCATATATTAATGGAGTTTGAAATATTTGATTTAATATATTCATTAAATGGACGAATGTCGACGATAAGTAAATCATCTTTCGATTTTGGATCACTCATTAAGTTATCTAGACTGCTGCCATTCATAACTTTAACCCCTTCAGGTAAAGATTCAGTCAATTCTTTCTTGATTGTCTTTTTGATCTTTGAATTGATTAAATGATTACCATTTAAGTTTATTGATGGTAAAGTGTTTTGTTTTCTCAAAGTAGGTGGGTTTAAAAAAGGTTTAGAGGATGAAGATATTATACTTGAGTTTAAATCAGCAGCATTAAATGATGAAATTTTGTTGTTAGGAAGGGGAATCAGGTTATTTCTAGGTTGTGAAGAAGTTGATGGTTTGGGGAAACCAGGGAAAGAATTCTCAATTGTTGACGAAGTGAATTTTTCCTCAAAGATATTATGTTCATCGTTTGAATTTGAATTTGAATTTGAATCTGAACTTGAATGAGCATGAGAATGTTTGTCAGTCAATGTGTACAATAAACTTTTCTGATTTTTATCTGCAATTTTGGTATAGTTTAAAGGTAAAGTGAAAGACAGATTTTTTTTATGATGCTGATTATGATGCTGATGCTGGTATGGATGATGTGGTTGAATTTGACTAGATTCTTCTACTAATGTGCTGGTTGATGTGTCGCTATCAGTTCGCTTGTTGACTATCATAGGTAAGTCAACCACTGTTTGATCTGAGTTTATAGAGGAAATAGAATTATTCCCGTTTGGATGCACCGTTTTAGTTGAATGAAGGTTATTTCTAGCTATACTGAAATAGTCTATAGATTCCTCCTTCATTGGAGACTTAGCTGCCACCGGGGGGAAAACAAAGTTCGGAGACGCACAAATAGCAGGAGACGAGCTCATATAAAAGGTTGTCAAGTAAGTAAAGTCGCTAGTTTAAAAGATAATGATTTATTGTTTGTAAAAACTTGGATAAAAATATATAAAAACGTAAACTTTTTTAATCGCAAATTAAAATTAAAATAATTTTTAAACTTATAAAACAATACAAAACAAACAATATTTATGTAGACCAGTAGTGCCGAATGACGCAATGACATTTCGACTTAAAAATTGGAAGTGCAATGCAAGTTGCCGGTGTTTGGAGCACGATCGGTAATAAATTTTAAGATTTGATATGACCCGACAATTGAAGATAATCTTCAAAAGCCACTTAGAGAAAAATGATTTCAGTTGGAAGAGATTTGAAGAACAAGAGAGTATTGCTTCTTCGAACTGGGTAATAAGTACATTCTTCAAATGAGTTAAGAATTACGGATGGCAAACTTACATATTTGGAACTGTAAAATAAAAAAAACAATTACAATTATTTAAAAGAACGTAAAGAAGGTAAAAAGGCAAAAAAGAAAAAAAGTAAAATAGTCATAAAGGATTCAACTACATATATTATTGAGATTAAAAAGAAACAAAAAATAAAGTGAATATTTGAATTATAAATAGCAGCAGACATCAGTTGTAGAGTAATAATCAGTGAATTAATTGTCCTAGTATTCGAGGCTTATATTATAATATGGGGGTGGCGAAATTATTTTACATTGCTCTCCTCTATCGCGTATATTTTTACATATGAACAACACGTATAGTTTGTTCATCGCAAAAAAAATTATATTATTTTTATAAACCATCTTACATTAGGACTTTATCAAAAGTGTATTTAAAAATATTTTTAGTTCAAGATATCAGCTCTTAAAAAATTAGTAATGATTTTTAGGAAAGCCTTAAGTCCAGTCATTCCCGACTAAGCGGATGTTATATATTTTATCATTAAACCCAAAAAAAATAAAGACTTACGGTTTATATCTATTACTATTTTCATATCGATAGTTAAATTATGTATAATTGATGATCATTCTTGAATGATATCTTTTTTAGATTTTAATATTTTATAATTATTATAATTAATATTATTAGTATTATTATTATTAGTATTATTATTATTATTATTATTTTTCCCACTAATTAAGATTGATAAACTTGTTTATCATCTACTTTCGCTGTAACTATTTGAAATTTCAATTTCACTAGATTGCAAAATTAAGCAAAAAATTTAGATTTCTTGGAAGCGAACTTGAGCTTATTTTTAGCTTTAAATTCGAAATTGTGACGTTTTCTCAGTTAGTTTGCTACTAACCTAAATCCAAGTTGTATTTCAATTTTTAGAATTGCCTGATCTGGACCCAAGATGGCTTATCAGCATTTGATATTAAACAATAAAGCACTTTTATTAAAAACCAAATCAATGTGATACATGACATTTTTGAAAAAATTTAATAATCGATTAAATTTTGGATTGGTCTAGAACTTTGAGAAATTCAAGATCCTTTGCTTGCTTAGGAAAAAAGCCAGAAAAAAAAATAATAAATTTAATTCAAGCCTGAACTACAATACCTGCACTAGCTATTAACGGTTAACTTAAATACTTTGCATGCGTTTGTTTACTTGGGGGGTAACTACCGTGAGAGACTATAGTTGAAAAGAAAAAAGTTGAACTAGAAAAGAACAATTGAACGCTTAATCGATCAAGTATATTTCATTATTTATGCACAAACTTTATTATAGTGATGTTGCTATTTTTTACTATAAAGTATATCTCATATGATATATTGTTGAATCTTCCTTATCATAGTTGAGTTTTATATTTAAATTGTCTTTTAAATGCATATAATATTTATATATTTCTACTATTGAATTAAACTCCATTCTAATTTTTTTATCGTTATATTCATTATATATATTTTTTTATTTTCATTTTTAACTTTAACTTATTTTTAATTTAATTCATTTTTTTTCTTAGTTTTTGTTTTTTTTTTTAGATGTTATTTGTGTGTATGGTCTGCTAATATACACAATTTCGAAGAAACACTGAAATGAAGTCAAAAATCAAAAAAAATATATATATATATAATCATAATCAAAATCAAAAATAAAACACCACAATTTCTTGATTAACTATGATTAAACCGTAATATCGTCTATTTCTATTTTTATTACATATTAAGTATTGAAATATAAGCGTGCCCTTTGAGTATTTTGGAACAATTTTGATAAAAAGGGGAGAGGAGAGGAAAAAAAAATAAAAGAAGAACCACTAAGTTTATATTCGTGATGCTACTTCAATCTTAGGCATCAGTTTGTAACCAACTTATCCCAAGCTGTGTATGTAATTGTTACGTCTCCGCATTAAAACTTTATAATTAAGTTAGTGGTATTTTTTAAGTTGTGTAATAATTAACCGCACTTGGGGCCCAATTTCTCGCCTGTACATAAGTATATACTTTAACAACCATTTATATATAGCCATACAATGACTGAGCTCCCCACTAGTGCTCAGGAGACCTCCACAGGAACATATGATGCCCGTGGACGACATAAAGCTCAGCAGCTGAATCCTAGCTCCTATCAGGCTCATGTACCGCCTCCCAAATCGAAAAGACGCCCACTTAATCACACTCGGTCTCTTTCACATACAAAGTTGGCAACCAAGTCGACCGAGCCCCGGCCCAATCTATTAAGACTGAAGTCAAGTGATACTATAAGACTTCGAGCAGGAGTTAAACGAAACGGTAGATCATTTACAAAACTCTCTGGACTTCAACCACTTACTAAAACTACACTGAATCAACTGTTGAAAAAGGGAAACAGTTCTGGATCATTGCGTAATTTGGGAGGGCTTGAAAAATTGTCTGGGATCAAGCCAACCGGTAAAAAAGGGAAAGTGATTTTGAGTCTTAATAATGATGATTATGATGATAATTATGAAGATATCGGTGATGAAAAAGATGAATACCCATACCGAGATGACATTTCTGAAAATGACAATAAAACTAGTAATATGCAGCACCTGAGTAATTCATCAATCCATCAAAGTATTGAAGAATCTAAAGAATCATATAAAGAATCTAATGAAGCACTTAATGAAAGGCAAAGGCCCTTAAACCTGAATGTATCTAAATTGCAGATCCTGCCTGAAAAGATAAATTCAAATAATTCACAGGAGTTCAACTCCATGGAAAAGCAGAAACAAGCCAAGAAATCTGTTACCAATCTTCAACTGAATGGTAATTCACCTCCTAATTTATATTCTGGCTCGTTGTTACTTTCGCAACTGACAGGGTTAACCAGGAAAATTGAAAATAACATTCAATCTAAAATGATGCCTCAAGATCTGTTTGCATCAGAAGCAATATCTGGCATCACATTTCTGGTAAATCCAAGGGATAATAATCAAACAGTTGAAGAACCTTCAAATGCACAGAAAAGGGTAGAATCAACAAATTCATATCAACCAAGTCAAACCATCTTAAATAATTTGCAACGTAATACATCATCTACTTCAACATCAACGTCACTGACAAGGCCTCTGATTATTCCACAAGGAACTCAACAACATCATAATGGACCAAATGGATACAACTACACTCAAGAAGATCTTAATGGTCTGGCTACATTTCATAATTTTTTAAAATCGAACCTGTCTTCGGTACTGCTGCTGCATCAGGATAATAGAACGCAACAAAGACTTTGGTTACAACGAGAAAATTCCTTGATGGATGTAACGAGCGGATTAGAAAATGGGGGGAACATGGTGGCCAATTTCTCTGGGCTCTCACTAAATAATTTAGCTGGTGATGGTAACCTTGATTTACAACCTCTGCTGATTCAAAGTTTACCATTGAATAGATCAGAAAGTAGTAGTTTATTAGGGGCTTCATCAATTATGAACATATCTGGATTTCTTCAGAACTCTTCAATTCAACTGAGAACAGAATTTGAAAGATTGAATCGAGAATATTTGAATGTTAGAAGGCATTTGAATCCAGTAGGAGAAAGCTTAAACAGGACCAGAACTTATTTAAAGAATGGGACGATCAAAGTTTCTAAAAGAGATGAGCAACAAGTGAATAATTTCAAAGAATTTCTGCCTCTGTATAGTGAAAAAGAGCAAGAAATATCGGCTTTAGTGGGCCGTCTATGGCAGAAAGCTTTACTGCTGGCGCTGGCGCAAAATCTCCCTCCTAATATTAGAGGCACGCAACCTGTACGACCACAAAATTCTCGTTTACAACTGTATACTCAATTGAACAATATGAGGTCTCCACAAACTCCAACAACAAGAGCGGTTAAATTAGCTCAACAACTGCTGTTAAGGAAAAATGAACAAACTCTGTTGAACATTGTGTGATATTAATCTACCATTAATGAATAAGTTATACCAAGACAAGTAATATTGAAACAAAAAAGAAAAGAGCCAAATGGAAAATCTAATTTTATACATTTTCATTATATATAAATATATTACAGAGTCTATTCATATATATATATATATATCAGTATTATTTGAATATATATATATAGCAGTATCTATTCGAATTATGGCATATTCTTAACTAGCCCTTGTCTTCCTTTCAAACTTATAATGATTACTTAATATATCTTCTTTTTCTATGTTGTAATTAACACTTGTAAGCATTAAGATGAGCGGCACGACAATAGTATAAAACTAATATATATATATATATATCACTTAGTAGATGTGAGGTTAAAGAAAGAAAAAAAAAAAAACGAAGTAATCATTACGTTGAAGATCAACTTTCTTAGACCTCTCATAGGCGCCAGATTCCAACCTACAATGCTTTGATTCCGTATTTTCGATTATTTATTACTATTTACATTAACCTTGTCTTTGCTTGTGCTTCCCACTAGATTTACAAAACACATACATCTTTCCTCTTCTTTTCACCATGTAACAATCTTTACACATTTTTTTAACGGCCGTCCTTACTTTGAAAGTTCTAATTAACAGAACTGCTGGGGCAGCAGTCCACATTGCAGGAGTGGAAACTGCGTTGAAAGCCCGTACAGGCTGGGCCACTCTAATTTTCAGCAAAAGTCCGAACATTATGGGTGAAAAAAAACCAAAGTATAAGGAAAACCAAAATATGGGTGGGTAGGCCAGGTGGATTGTATGCAGTATACTGCTAAAAAAGGAGGGAAATTTAGTTTTAATGCTGGTTTTTTTTTTTTTGTTTTTGTTTTTTGCTCGTTCTACTTTCAGTTTTTTTTTTTTAGTCATTTGCTTTGTATACACACCCACCAATTGAGAATCCCTCGCATTGTCTAGTTTTTCACAGCTGCTGGGTCCTGCACGCGCTTTTCAATCAAAATCAAAATCAAAACTCCAATTCAACACGTATCCATGTCCACCCAGACGTATAAAAAGCTGGATGCTCTGGGAACCCGTCCCTCCGGGCTCCCTGATAAAATGGTTGTCTTTCAGGAGTGCTTACAACAGTTCAATGCATCCCCTGTGAATGCTAAAAAGTGTAGAAAGCTTCTTGGAGATTTGTTGAGATTGTTGTACTTTGGTGAATCATTCCCGGCAGCTGAACTGACATCATTATTCTTTTCAATTCTGAAATTATTTCAACACAAGGATATTGCCTTGAGACAGGCTGTATACTTGGCTATTAAGGAATTATCAGCCACCTCTCAAGATGTATTGATGGTAACTTCTTCCATTATGAAAGATATTCAAGCTGGTGATGTTGTTTATAAACCGGATGCTATAAGAACTTTACTGAAAGTTTTAGATTCCACTACTGTTTCAGCTCTGGAAAGACTTTTCAAGAATGCTATTGTTGATAAAAATCCAATTATATCTTCTGCAGCTTTGATTTCTTCTTATAATTTATTACCAATTGCTAAAGATGTGGTTAAAAGATTTACCAATGAAACTTTAGAACTGTTACAACTGAACAAACAATTCCCTCCAACTCAATTTCAGTTACATGAATATTATGGCTCTTCCACAACAAGTTTACCAGCTACCAGTTATATGTACCAATACCATGCTCTTGGTTTGTTATACCACCTTAGAAGTCATGATAAAATGGCTCTTTTGAAACTTATTACTTCTTCAGCTGATGGCTCTTTGAAAAATTCACTTGCTGTTATTCAGTTGATTCGTTATATGTCTAAACTACTTCAAGATGATAATCTGTTAATCCGTCAATTATATCCTATTTTAGCTGGTTACCTTAAACATAAAAGTGATATGGTTGAATTAGAAGCGGCTAAAACTTTGGTTAATTATCAAAACTTAATCAAAGATGATGAATTCATGGGGATTGTTACTTGTTTGCAAAAATTATTAACCGTACCAAGAATGGCTACTAGATTTGCTGCTATTAGGTTAATTAATAGAATTTCAATTAAGCATCCAGAAAAAATTATTGTGGTTAATTTGGAACTTGAAAATTTAATTAATGATCAAAATAGCCTGATTTCCACATTGGCTATTACTACTTTATTGAAGACTATGGGTGTTGGCACCGTTGAATCTACCGATGGTGGTGAAAATGTTGATAGACTTATTGCTAAAATGACTCTGTTAATGGAAGACATTTCTGAAGATTTCTCTATTGTTATTATCGAAGCAATTGAAAATTTGGCACTCAAATTTCCTTCTAAACATAAGAAACTTGTTGCATTCTTAACCGATCTTCTTCGTGATGATGGTTCTTTAACTCTTAAACTGGCCATTGTTGATGCCCTTTTCGATCTTATTAAATTCCTTCCAAAAGAATCTGCCAAACAATTAATTTTAATGAATCTTTGTGAATTCATAGAAGATTGTGAATACACTGAGCTTTCAGTTAGAATTCTTCATTTACTTGGTGATGAAGGTCCGTCAACCCTGAATCCTCTGTACTATATCCGTCACATTTATAATCGTTTGGTATTGGAAAACCTGATTGTTCGTTCTAGTGCCGTTATTTCATTACTGAAATTTGCCGTAGTTTGTGGTGGAGAACTTGCTAAAAACATTCAAATCTTACTTTCTCGTTGTTTGAATGATCAGGATGATGAAGTTAGAGACAGAGCTGCTTTATCTCTTAAATTTATTGAAAATTCCACTAAACAACTCATTTTACCTGAAAGTAAGTACAATTTGACTGTTTTGGAAAATCAATTATCTCGTTACCTTACCGATAAAAACTTTGATCAACTGTTTAATATTGATGAAGTTCCTTTGTATTCAAATGAAGAATTGAAGAGTATTGAATATTCTAAAAAAGTTCAAAAAATGGAAGGTAAAGTTGAAAGTCCAGAAACTGAAAAGAGCGAAGATGTGGTTGATAAACAACAAGATATTTCTCAACAGTTATTAAAACAACAAGAATACGCCCAAGAGTTGGCTGCTATCCCAGAATTTGCCAAATATGGTCAACTTTCTAAATCTTCCAGCCCAATCCCTCTTACGGATCATGATAGTGAATATGTGATTACTTGTATCAAGCATATTTTCATTGAAAGTAGAAAACTTGTTTTACAATATAATGTCACCAATACTATAGACCATATGGTACTTCTGGATCTCAATATGATTGCTCAACCTGATAACGACGATTATGAAGAAGAATTTGTTGTTCCATTGAATGAACTTCGTCCTGAAGAAACTGGAATTATCTATGTTTCTTTTAACATTCCAGATATTTTCTCAGGTGTTCCAGGAATTGCTGCTTTTGGCAATACCATGGCCTATGTTCATCGTGAAATAATAGATGATGAAGGTAATGTTGATCCTTCAGATTTTGGTGGCAATGATGAATATCAAGTTGAAGATGTTGAAATCACTCCTGGCGATTTTGTTGTCCCACTTTACAACCTGAATTTTACTTCTATCTTTGATGCACTTCCAAATGATCAACTGCTGGTTTACTCTGTTAAGGGTGTTAAAACTCTTGCTGCAGCTTTGGAAAAAGTACGTGGTAACTTAAACTTGATGGCCCTTGATGGTTCTGACTATATTCCCGATGATGCCACTTCTCATGAATTAAAACTTCTTGGTAAGGATCTTTGGGGTGGTAAAGTTGGTGTTATTGTAAAGGTTGCCCAATCTGCTGGTAAGTTAGTTGCTAAGTTGCAAGTTAGAGCTGACAATGAAGAAGTTGTGCAACTTATATTAGACGGTGCTGTATAAGAAAATGAAAAAAGAAAAAACTGGAAAAATTCAAAGATTAGAATCACATAAAATGTTAAATAAAAATGTTAATTGTACTTCAAGTAAAATTGCTCTATCATTAAACTATATAACCTAGCCTTTATCGTAATTTGGGAGTAGATGGTGTTGATGGGGCATCAGGAACTCTAAATCTTGTATGTTGTCCCTCGATGTAGATTTGATTCAATACTTGCTCGAAATCTCCTTGCTCTTTCAATTTTAAGTATTTTTTGTATAAAAATAAAGCAGTCCGTGCATCTTCAATCAGGTCATGATTCCCAGTTTGTACATTTTCTCTTAATAAAACATAAGCAAGAAATTTAAGCAGAAGTTTCCTTTTATTTTCAGGTAAATAATAGAATTCGCCTGTATCTCTAATCTGATTTTTTGGTACCAGAAGATTTATAGTCCTAAAATCATTATAAAGGCCATGACCAATGAAAATACAGCCAATACCTAATAAAAGCCACAACCGTCTATAGGCCGTTTGTAGTGTTACAAGATTTTTAGCCAGTTTCCCAGGGTATAGATCACCAGGTTCAATTCCCAGAAACAGGGTTAAATAATCATATATACCACAAGTATGCACAATATAATCATCTATAAATGGGACACCAATCATTGGACCTTCACCTCTAATAACAGAAATACGAGCTAAAGAAAGCTTTCTAGGTTTGGTTACATGCCTAGATCCTGTAAGGCCCCAAATCTCCAACTCTTCTGGCTCTAGAGATACAAATTCAGCATCTATTGCCACTAAACTGCCAGGTTTTGGAGCTTCATCTTGAGTGAGTAATTTGTATTCTTTCCTATAGCCTTCACGAATAGTTCCTGCAAAATGATCTCTATACAAGATAGAAGAATCCACTTTCAGGAAATCAATATATCTTATAGGTTCATTTGACGCGCAGTAAATGGCAATGACTGGTTTTTTCCAGGAATGTGTTAGATCAAAAACTTCTTGTTCGGATATTTCCATAACTAAAAAATCATTAAAAAGATACCATTTATTGTCAATTGAAATGTAGGAAACTAAGTTATGTTCACCTGGTGTAGCTTCTGAGGCATGTGAAATTGAACAAACATATCCAATAAGTTTATAAGTTTTATCACACATATCAAATGAAGGTACTAACCAGTCTTTTGTAGGCCTGAAACCTATATTAATCAGGATAACCTCTGAAATTTCAGTCAGAGAAGTAAGGTCTAAATGATGATATTTCGAATATTCAGGTCTTCCCTGACATTGTTGACATCTAACAGATTTCTTAGAATATAAGGCAGCGGAAATGGATTCAACGAGAGTTGGTTTGGGAGGTACATCAAGAGTAAATTGAAATGATTGATGCTGTTCATGATTTTTGCAGAATGTACTCAATGCTTCTGTTTTTGTAGTCAATTGACAACTATTCTTGAAAATATCACTGTCTTTGGATAACGATTGAAGCAAAAATTTGTTGAATTTTATGATTAGCAGTCGGAGATCATATTCAGTTAATGTTTTCGCGTCATCTACATTTACCAAAAATGGTGCAAATTGAGACAATACGGTCAGGAAATTCAGAATGGTAATATTCTTGCCACTTGCTATGTGCATCATATCAAATAAATATCCTAACGAAGTGATTATTGATGATCCTTGAGGATTATTTTCATTAAAGATTGTTTCATTTGTATTAGGTAGATATTCTTCTATTAATGAAGCGGTCACGGCATTATAAAAAGGAGGAGTATAACGATACAATTGAATTAAAGAATTGATATAAGCATTATCCAAATGATTTTCCAAACCAGAGAATTGAGTCTTGTTAAAATACGAAAAATCAAAATCCTCTACTCCAAAGCGCGAATAATGAATTTGAAGTGGTAAGTAACAATTTGGAGGTGTATTATTGGAATTGAGGCTGGTTGAAAAAACATCATCAATATCTAAATCTTTTAAAGATTCTGTAACTACCCGTTCGGAGATAAATTTAGGTTGGTTTTTCTTACGACGATCATCTTTCAATGAATAGTAAGGATTTTCTAAATGATTGATATATTTTTGATGAGGATTTCTTTCTTGTACATTGTCCATACGAGCAGGGAGTTTTGCTAATTCTTTAGTAAATTTAAGTTCAGAGGGCCAATTCAGAAGTAAATGTTCCTTATAGTAAGGAAGCCCTATAGAATTTAAAGGGTAATTCATATCATCGATGTCAACAAATGGGAGTGGAGAATCTTGTGCATCGGGTTGATCCAATGGAGTAGGAAATGCATTGAAAACAGGGGTATCACTATACAGCCAAAGAGATATATTAGAACCCAAAGAGAATGCCAAATATTCACCACTAGCAGAAAGGTCCATATGAGTGATACCGCGTTCTGCTTGATTAATATAAAGTTTAGATGGATCATACATATCAATGAATTGGAAATGACCAGTATTAGACGCAACCACCAAGAAATTGGGTAATTTGGGGTGGAAACGAACAAAAGATGCCCCCGCTGGGAATGCTATAGGAGATAATGGTTTCATCATCCTAAAATCAAAAAGAAATACTAAAGGATCAACCATAAACTCACCTTGTCGACGCACCAGACAACCACAAGTGGCAGCATAATTACCCCTTACATCAATGTCTAAAATAGAACCTGAGTGAGCTTTAAGAATATTTGACAGTACACCAGCTGAAGGGTCAAATATTTCCAATTGACCATCCTTCCTGGCGAAAACAAGAAATTTACCTGAGTTTTTAATAAATGAAGTGTCTGCATTATAAACGGGAGAATTAGTGAATGCAGTTTCAGGTTTAATCAAGTCTAACTTGTACACCCCAGAATTTGAACCAGCGTATATGTCGCCATTGCTGACTATGTCCATCGACAGAAGTAATCCTGAAGATTCAGTTGCATTTATTGTTGCTTTTGAAATACCACATCTATTATTGAAATTAACATTTGCAGCCAGGAGGGAAAATATCCCGCGCTGATTATTGAGTATTTGGCGTATCTGTGGATCATAATTAGGCAGAGATGACTTAAATTTGGTATATGAAACAAGATTTGGAGTCCATGATCCTGTATAACCTAATGTATCTCCCACCCATAAAAGATCAGATGATGTATCGAACTGTAAAGCCGTTATGTGGCTTCTTCCTCTTTGAACTGGCGTTGATGCAACCGTTCGTGAGACCTGATGTTAGAAATTGATTGATAAAATTGGGATTGCCTATATCAAGGTGCCTATTACTTACTTCTGACCAACCATCCATATGTGTTTATGAAACGATAAGTAGAAAAAAGATCCCACGAAATAGAAATTATATGAAGGAAGCAAAATGTACCATAGACAGGATTGAATGTCAAATGATTAAACTACATCTCAAGTTTTTTGAAAAAAAAATGAGAATTGGGTTGAATTTATTAAGGAGAAGATAAATCGGACCAAAGAAAAGTCTAGACGGGCTGATTATAATTATAATTATAATTATAATCTCTTGCAATCCATATTTATACTAGTAAGTTTTTTTTTTTTTTCTGTTCTTTTTTTTTTTTTTAAGAAAATACAAGAGTTAATTAATTAATTATTATTTGGAAGCATGTGCAAGGCAATTAATCAAACAATTTTTTTGATCAAAAATAAATCTGATCAAGTAATTAAAATCATGAGGTAGAATTCCGATAAATGTTAAATTTCTTAGTTGTAAAGTTTTATCGTTTTGTGTCTAAAATGGCTATTGACAATGGCAATATTGATGTTTTTAAGGTCACAGGTGTGCAGACAAGCCTGCGATTAAATATATGGTTGAGCATCTGAAAATGGTGAATAGTAGCAAATTAAAGAAAACTATTAGAATAGGGTATCAAACAACTATTTCGTATATGTAGCAACAAACAGGTTCTCATTAGCTAGTGTGGGCACAAATAGTGACCGGTCATATTGTATTTTATTACTTTATACGTGATGGTACGTGGAGGAAGGACGCACAGATTAAATTAGTAAAATCGGCTGCAGAGCGTGCATATCCATTTCCTCCTATCCGCCCCGCCATGTTAATTCTATATCAACCCCACGCGGTTACTTTATCTTAATACTTTAAAATTGTAAATATATTTAGTTTGTTGATTTTCCTCAAACTCAATATATTTATTTATTTACCAAGTCAATTTTGCAATGTTCAAGTCTGCCTTTTCGTTCTTCTCCAGGGGTAAATCCAGGGAATCACCGGAGTCAGTTACTTCTGGGCCACAAGTGTTCACCATTGCTGGCAAAGGTACACAAATGCTCAGAATTCAAATGAATGATTGTTCGGAACAAGACGGGTTCATTGATATTCAAACTAAAAAACTTAGTTATGCTGAGGTTGCTCGGTTGGCTCCAGCCACCAAAAAAATTCAAGTATCCATTCCTGCTCCAGGGAGAGTCCATAAAAACAAATATGAAGTGCTTGAACTGGATCAAAAGGAACCGGAAGACGAGGAATTTCCTGAGAAGTTTAAAACTGATAACCATTATAGGAACAAAAAGAAAACCAAGAGTTACCGAAAATAATCTACATAAAAAATGCAATCATATAATGATTATATGTTAGTTCAATTGTATTTATATTAAATATAAATAGGTAGATTTGCAATTATTGGTTGTTTTATTATTGATTGCCATTACTGATAACGAGTTTTTTGTTTATCTGGGTCAAAGTGGTACAAAAAAAAAAAAACAAATTAAAAATTAAAAAATTAAAAATTAGTATTAGGTATACACTGATAAATAAATAAGATTGAAAGCTAAAACTAGAAACAAAAAAAGAAAAATGAAAACAGTCATCACTATTCAAATTGATTCATGCAAATAATCTTAGATTGCTTCAATAGTGAGCTAAAAAATATCAACAAAACTATTGTCATATAAAGAAATAAACAAATAAACAAACAAACAAAAAGAAAAAAGGAAAAAGGAAAAAAGGAAAAAAAAAAGAACATAATTAGTATATATGATCATAAGTTATTAATAATTGGACTCCTGTATGTTAAAATACCTTGATATCAATAATATGTTAGAGAATCAATAGTATTCAGTAGCATACTTGGAATTGTAACACAGTCGCGATAGTTGAGTTGAAAAAAAGTTGATCCATAATTATATGAACAGTGCAAATTTGAAGACATTTGCACTTGGCTGAGCTAGGTAATTGTAATTCATAATCTGCACTTGATAACTTTGATGCCCATAGGATGGACTGTATATGGGTGTCAATCAAGTCAAATTCTGGTTCTCGTTTCCCATGCATAAATTGTCTACTGAATTCGCAATTGTTTGCACCTATGGTTGAATGTATACCAGTACAACATATTCATCTAATGCAACTTGTATTAGTCTGATATCAGTTTGAAATAATTACTTCGTATGTAACCACTTTCTATTCAATACTTCAAATATTCTGGTTTGTTGGTTCTTTGTCGTACACCAGCTGGCGCTCGTTACCTTTGTTCCTCAATATTGTGTAGCGATGATCTCAATTATTTTATTTTCCTATTTATTCTACGTGAGCCCATCTCCATATTTTTTCTCATCTCATCGCGACTAAAAAATTATCATCATGGGTTCAGACAAGGTTGATAAGAAGAGAAAGAATGAAGAAGTAAAGGAGAAGAAGGAGAAGAAGCACAAAAAGGAAAAGAAGGAAAAGAAGGAAAAGACAGAAAAGACGGAAAAGACGGAAAAGAAGGATAAGAAGGATAAGAAGGAAAAGAAGGAAAAGAAGGAAAAGAAGGAAAAGAAGGAAAAGAAGGATAAGAAAGAAAAGAAACATGAATCCGAAGACCCAGTCAGTCACGAAGCTGAAGAAGCTAGCGTCTCTACCACTTCAAATGGTGATTATAAGCAAAACGTCACACTTGGGAATGTTTCACAACAGGAAATCGACGATTTCCTCGCTGCCAACGAAGTTAGTGTTGAAGATACCAACAATCTTAACCTTCGTCCACTCTTAAGTTTTGATCAAGTAGATCTTGTACCGGAAATTTCCAGCCATGTCAAAAGATTTCCCAAACCAACACCAATTCAATCCGTTTCTTGGCCATACCTTTTATCTGGTAAAGACGTAGTTGGTGTAGCAGAAACTGGGTCAGGTAAAACTTTTGCATTCGGGGTTCCAGCAGTGAATAACATCATCACAGGTAATATTAAAGGATTATCAGTCTTATGTGTTCTGCCAACAAGAGAATTGGCTATGCAAATCTACGATAATCTCGCCGAACTTACCAAGAACACTGACGTTAGTTGCGTGGCTGTTTATGGGGGTGTTCTGAAAGATGACCAAATTAGAAAATTAAAGAAGGTTAACATTGTGGTTGCAACACCAGGTAGATTGGTAGATTTACTTAATGATGGAGCATTATCTCTTGACTCTGTTCGTTATCTTGTTTTGGATGAAGCCGATAGAATGCTTGAAAAAGGTTTTGAAGAAGATATCAAGCGTATTGTTGGTAGTACCAATGCTTCCAAGCGTCAAACTTTAATGTTTACTGCTACATGGCCCAACGAAGTTCGTGAATTGGCTTCCAATTTTATGAGATCCCCAGTTAAAGTTACCATTGGAGATCGTGATGAATTATCTGCCAACAAAAGAATTACTCAAATTGTAGATGTAATTCAACCTTATGATAAGGAAAAGAAATTATTAGAACTCCTTAAAAAATATGCCAAGAATGACGACAAGGTGTTAATTTTTGCATTATACAAGAAAGAAGCTGGTAGAATAGAACAATTGCTTCTTCGTAATCGTTATAATGTAGCTGCTATTCACGGGGATTTATCTCAACAACAAAGAACTGCAGCTTTAGGGGCTTTTAAAAGTGGGAAGCTGCTGTTATTGCTTGCAACTGATGTTGCAGCCAGAGGGTTAGATATTCCAAATGTCAAGGTGGTTATTAACTTAACATTCCCTTTGACTGTGGAAGATTATGTCCATAGAATTGGTAGAACTGGACGAGCAGGACAAACGGGTATTGCGCATACTTTGTTTACTGAGCATGAAAAGCACCTCTCTGGTGCATTGATGAATATTCTTAGAGGGGCTAACCAACCAGTTCCTGAAGAATTATTAAAGTTTGGAGGACATACTAAGAAGAAGGCTCATTCTGCTTATGGTGCATTCTTTAAAGACGTTGATTTGACCAAGACTGCTAAAAAAATCAAGTTTGATTAGTGTATGATAGTTATTAGACAATTAGAAAATACCATTGTAGAGAAACATTTTGCGCAAAGAATTCTATTGGAATAATTGATAAATTTAATTTACTAATGTTCTCAAGTAGCATGTTACTAGATATATGACTTGATGGTGGATTGGTATATAAATTGATCTTGCCCAAAAGAAAATACATCTATGTATATTTTTATATATATATATATATATATATGTGTGTGTGTGTGTGTGTGATTAGGTAAAACGCTGGTTTTTTTCCTATACAAAATCCATCTGAATTATTATGATACGATTATAAATTAAATTAATGATATTATCCCGTTGAATTAAATAGAGGCACCAATTTTAGAATTTATTTTTCTTTTCGTGCTCTCTGTAAATTGCTGTTCTGAAACATTTTCCCACCAGATCCCGATCACCTCATGAGTAGGACTAAAAAAAAACGAGAGGCAAAAAAAAAAAAAACAATTATTAATTATAGTCTGAGTGTTAACGAAAACGTAAACACATACTTAGATCAGTTGCATGAGTAGCCATAGCCCAAGATAAAACGAAAACAAATCATTCTCAAATCGATCTTACAAAGAATGACTTAATGTATGTTTTGATAATAGCTAAAATCTGTTCCATATGAATACCCAAGTTGATTATAATTCATATTTAATTGCAATGATATCCAGCTTTAAGTAATAGTTAGTGGGAAAAAGGAAAATTAACTCTTAATAATAAACTTACTCGTATTAAAAAAATTGTTCATATTATTAATATTTTTCACGTTACGATAATATTATTCATTTTTTTTTTTTTTCCATCATAAATACTATGTCCGAAATTGACAACGCATAAAAGATTAACTTGTAACATCTGACAAGTTATGAGCTAGTTTGATGTAAAAATAATGCACTTGTAAAAATTAGTGACGTGTATTTAATTTCTTTTGATGCTTTATACTGGGTTGCCACTCAATAATTAATTGCTTTTTATGTGAAAAAAAAAAAATTATTATGACAACTATCTCTCGTATCGATTGATAAGTTTACCTCAGACATTTTACTGAATTTTACAGTTGCATCTTTCCACTTTTTTCTTTTCTTTTCCGCGTTGCAGCCAGCTATCATTAACTTTTATTATTTATTTTTCAAATATTCTTATTTATCTATATTGTTTAAAGTCATTAACCACTTTGTTCGTTTGATTATTTGATTGATATTTTCGAATTAACTGCCAAGAACATTTGATACTCATGGTCAAGCTATTGAATTTGTTTGTTGCAGGAGCAGCAGCTTCGTTACAAATTCTGCCCTTTGCGTCTGAAGATTTTTGTTCTAATGCCATAACGTCAACTTGCAATACAACTTTTTCATATATCGATGAATTAAATAAAGAAATTAGGCCCCATATAAAAAATCTTGTTCAAACGCCATATTTCCGTTATTTCAAATTGAATTTTGACAAACAGTGCCAATTTTGGACTGCCAACCATTTTTGCGCCACCAGAAATTGTGCTGTTGAAATTTTAACACCAGAGCAATACAACTGGCTGAAAATTGAGAATCAAGAGTTATTAAATCCACTGAAGTTAGGAGAAATAAACAAGAAAAAAGATGCCGATCCGTCCGCTGGTACTTGTGAGGATTTAGATTATTGTCATATTGACGACGATCATAATTGTGATTATGTGGATCTTTTAAGCAATCCTGAAAGATTTACCGGCTATGGAGGTTCCCAACTGTTAGACGTTTGGAAAGCTATTTATCTGGAAAATTGTTTCCCCAATACCAATCCAATGTCTATGAAAGGAGGTGAAGAAATGGATCAGTGTGTGGAGAAAAACTTATTTTATCGTTTGATTTCTGGAATGCATGCTTCTATTGCAGTTCATCTTGCAAATGAATTTCTTTCTCCTGATTCTGAAGAATTTGAACCCAATTTGAAAATTTTCATGGAAAGAGTCGGTTTCCACAATGATAGATTATCCAATATCTATTTCAATTATGCCTTGGTAAGTCAAGCGATTGTGAGACTTTCAGAAATTTTCTCCGGTGCTCTTATGGATCATATTGTATGTGGTGAATCTTCAAATTCTCAACAAACGAATGGATTAAATGACCAGCAACTTCTTGGGAATGATCAACTTGATTATAAAGAAGTTTTTGGTGGCATTTTACCAGCTTTGAAAAGTAACACTCTATTTGATACATCCCAATTATTTGATCCAAAAGTGGTTTCTCCAGAATTGAAAAATGAATTTAGAGCAAGATTTAGAAATGTTTCTGCTATTATGGATTGTGTAGGGTGTGATAGGTGTAGAATGTGGGGGAAACTTCAAACTATCGGATATGGGACAGCGTTGAAAGTGTTATTTGATGGTGACCAAACTTTACAATTTAGAAGACTTGAACTTGTTGCACTTTTCAATACTTTTGACAGGCTTTCCAAATCCGTAGAAGCAATTAATAACTTCAAAACCATGTATATTAAACATTTAGAAGATGTGAAACTTGGTAAAGCTCAACCTGGAGAATTTGAATCTTTTGAGAAAAAGGAAGGACTTAAATTCCCATTTAAAAAATTTATGACTCCCAAGGTGGGGCTTCAAAAGCAAACCAAGTCTGAAAAATCAAAAGAAACAATAGAAGAAAAAGTTCAAAAAGTTCAAAATGATCAAAAAGTTCAAAATGATCAAAAAGTTCAAAATGATCAAGAAGGCATTAAATATTCATCAAATCCGTATCTAAAAGTTAATTCGGAAAAAACTGTTGGTAAATCGTTTAAGGAAGAGTTTAGTATAGCATTCCAAGACGTTAAAAATGCCACTATGTTTGTGTTACTGAGTTACAAAAAATTTCCAAGTAATATATGGCAGATCTCTATGATTTATTTAAATAATTGGTGGGACTCTTTTATTGGAAGAAAGCATAACTACAACCAAGTCTCTATTGACTGGGATTCGGAAGAAGTTTATGCGCAAAACTTTGAGGTTGATGAACTTTGATATATACATATATATATATATATAGTTACAAAACAAGTTAATAAATGATACTTTTAATATTTCTAGTGCATTTTAGACTTAAAAAAAAATTAAAAAAAAAACACTGAAAACAAATCGTACATTAAAAATGTAACGGGCTTCATATGAACTCTCATGATGGAATTTAAAGATTGCGAAGTTACACAATAATAAAATAAAATAAAAAAAGTCACTTGCATCGATTGAAACATTCGAAGATGTGGGGTAACCCAATTCACGTTATGGACCACTATTATCAATTAATTTAATTGCTTTTCAAAATATTCACTTGGTAATTTAGATTGTAGTTTTCTGTAAAATAATGGTTAGCAAAAGCGATAGCTACATATGCATTGAATTTTAAAATGTGTATTGATAAGAAATATCAGAATGAATGTAAATTATAGAAATTTTGATTTATATGAATGTATATGCGATTGGAAAACCAGCCAAATCTCTAAAGTGTTAAGCGACTTAGAGTAAAAGAGCAGCGATACCGGCAAAACCAGCAACACCTAAAGCGGCTTTGTTGTTGGCACCCATGTTGTCCCAAGTAGAAATAGTTTGGGTAGAGTTAGAAGGAACGTAAGAAGTAGAAATTGGAGTGACAGTGGAAGTTGGAGTAGTTGTAATGTCAACGTAAGTAGTTTCTTCAACAGAACTGGAAGCTTCAGTGGTTTCAGTACATTCTGGGCCTGGGCAAACTGGGACGGTAGAAGTAGATGCAACTGTAACTACAGTAGATGCAGATTCTGGGGTAGCTGGAGTTTCAGTGGAAGCAACTGGAGCAGTAGATTCTGGACAGTAGGTAGTGTAGATAGTCTTACCTTCAGTGACGTAGTAGGTAGTAATGGTGGTTGGAGCAGCAGAAGAAACAGATTCAGTTTCCTTGGTAGCTGGAGCTTCAGAGGTAGCTGGAGCTTCGGAAGTGACTGGAGTTTCAGTCTTAGATTCAGGGCAGTAAGTAGTGTAGATGGTAGTACCTTCAGTGACGTGATAAGTAGTAATGGTGGTTGGAGCCACAGTGGATTCAACCTTGTCACAAGCATCATCAGAACACAGGGTGATGGTAGCCTCAGTGGTGGAGTGTTCAGTAACAGTAGAAACAGTGGTGTCACAGGCTTCATCAGAGCACAGGGTGACAGTTGCAACAGTGGTGGTGTGGTCAGTCAAAGTGGAAAGAACCTTAGATTCTGAAGCAGCAAAGGCAATGGCAACGAGAGAAGCGAATGAAAAAGCAGTGGAGTATTGCATTGTTGGTATTAGTTATTTAACGAGAGAAGGAAGTTGGGATTTGTTGATAATGGAAAAATGAAAAGAGGTGGGTGATTTCCATGAATTTATATAGATTTATCTCAATTGAACCTTTGCTGCAAAACACGAAAGTTTCATATATCAAAAGCCCTTCCAAATATTTTGCAGCAGCATAATAAAAAATATCATACCCCTTGCAAACAACATTTAGCAGTATGATTCGAATGATTTATGCCTGTAAGCCTGTATACAAGGTACTAATGTTTGCAAATAATAACAAAAGTAAACAAACAAAACACGAATCAAGCGTGTTGTGTTTAGAAAATTTTTAATTTTTTTTGTTTTTTCATAGATAAACGCGGATCACAAATTGACCGATTCGCAGGCGAATGCACTATATCAAACGGTTATTAGATATTTAAAATATGAAACTGACACGGTCAGACTCGTATTTTACGATAGACCGTGTTGCAAGAGATTTGTTGAAGGGATCTCGGATTGCGTGAGCAATTCTGGGTAAAAGAAATTATACTTATTGCAACCAACATGTTAAAATCTATATTGGTAATGCAAGGTAAATTGTACAAATATTAATTATAAAGGAGAAAAGATGAATTCTGATAACGCTCTAGTATTTATTTTTGTTTTTTGTTTTAGTTGTTAAATGCTAATGTTCCAAATGTTTCTTCTTTTATTTTTTATTTTTATTCCGACTTTTACTTTTATTTTTGCTTTTGTTTATGTTTATATTTTTGTTTATGTTTTTTTCAAAAGAAAAAAAAAAAATATTTAGTCTAGATCCTACAAGGCACCCTTCACCTCAGTTAAAAAAATAATAAAGCTAAAGAAATACTAAGTTTTTTAATTGAAAATCGTGGGAGCCGCAGAATAATATAACAAAAAATAAAAAAAGAAAAAAGAACAATTACCAACCGCATTTATGTTTGTGTATATTCACATCTGTATTGAACATATTTTTACATAATCATGATATATGGTATTAAACTAACAATAAAACATGAAACGTTAAACATTCAACATAAAACATTAGTTTACACTCAAATGAAAAATCCTTGTTCCATTTCACAATGTAACTCAAGTTTAAAATAGTTTGACGATTTTTCGCCTTGGATTAAATTTCCTATATTTTCATTCCATTCATGTAGTTGACTCAATTGCTAAGTACATTACATTTAATGTTCTATTAAAAAATTATGCTACATAGATCAATTATTTTTCATGTAATTTCGGATTTTAAAATTTACTGCTTGATCTTTACTTATGCTATTTTCATAAAATATTCTTGTTACTTCCTGTTTTAGCAATAATCAAAACCATTAAGTCCCCGTCATAATATAATTCAAATACTAGACATCCACACACACATACACTTTTATCTGCAAATGGATGTGACAAGTTGAAATGAAGTGTTTCATCTTTTTTTTTTGTTCTTTTTGTTTTTTTTCTGGGGTTGCAAAATGTTATAGATTGCCATATATAGCTTCTCAATTGTTTGTCAATAGCCGTTTTAAAGAATCAAGCAATTAAGATTAGCGAAATGGCATTTTATTATTAACAATATTTTAAATGACTAAAAAACCCCTCCTACACTAAATAATCGTATTCTTTCGTGTTGTGATTATTGGTTTTTCCTAGGGCAAGTGAGATAAAGTTTTGTCTTTTAATTTGAATTATCTTGCACTAGAATTACGTTTTAATGATGCTATGTCATAATTATTGTTACATAAGTATACAAGGTAATTAAATGTGTTTAAGTAGTAATCAACTTGCCCAATTACTATTATATAAAATCGCGGTTCACACCAGGATTGTCTAGTTTGTTGGTGTGTGTGTGTGTGTGTGTATGATACATCTAATTCAACATTAAATTCATTTCCCAATCTTGAATTACACATACCCAATCATCTCTATCCTCCCTCATTTTCTTCCTTCTCCATACTTCAAGCATAATTTGCCTAGCACCCCAATAACTTCCTAAATATTGAGCAATATCGGCACCCCATTTTTTAAATTCTAATTGAAGCTCCTCTGACACAGCTTCACAGCCGGCTATGAAACCTTGCCAAAAAAGTGGGATTATAGCCGCTTTGTCTTGTCCGATTAATTCTTGAATAGAATTTAAATGCTGTAAAGTTTTAACCACCAAATGTTGAATATCTTCTCTTGGTTTACATGTTACAAGTTTATGGTAATAAATATTCAAAGCATGATAAAATGACATTATATGATGATAAGTTGCCTCGTGCATTAAGGAGAAAAACTGTTTAGATTCGCCGTTATTTTCAGCTATCGTTTTTTCGTCTTCATCTTCCTGATTTTTGTACAAAATCCAATCAAGGCTCCACAGTTTAAGTTTTTTCCCTAAAACTTCAACCTCTTGTTGGAAAGCCTCTGGGAGTGCACGGTAAGTATCCTGATGGTATATTCTGGTTCTTACCATTGAAACGGTTTCAGAAAATAGTAGAATTAAAGAGTTAGGTAAACCATAAAGGGCGTCCGTTGCAAAATTTGCATCGTTCTTTTTGGTATTGATAAGCTTTTTGTTATGGAATAATGGGGTTTTCCTTGTAATTGATGAAATACCTATGGGATCAGTATTATTATTTACAATAAAATCAATTCTATTTTTAGCAGAAATGGTATCATTGGCAAATTTATCCCCATTGACATCATAACCATCTCTATCTTCACCTTTAATAAGATTAACATCTAAACATGTCAGATCTTGAATAAGCTTTAATGAAGCGAAAATTCGATGTAATATTCTCGCTTTCGATGAGAGTTTCCTTTTCGTATGCATTTTTTGCGCTATAACTTTCCCACACCAAGTAATGTAGAAATGAGTATCTTGCATTGTACCCCAAACAAGGTCCACTGATATCATGGACATAACAGCACAAAGAACGTCTTTATACTTATAATGTTTTACACAATGTTCTATGCTACTTTGCTCATTTGTTGAATGAGATAATAGTTTTTTCACAAATAAGGAAGCTTGATTTCTGAGTCGAATACCTAAATGAAGGTAATATTTCATGGCTTTAGAATTTTTAGGGAATTTCAGTTGTAGATTGAAAGCCAGAACGGCTAATAAAGCGTTCAATAAAGCGTTTTTCGCATCCAGAGTTTTACCTAAAGCAGCTAATTCACCGATTGCGGACAATGCTCTAGGGAAATAAATTGTTTTCCAAGGGTTTTCAGTCAATGGGATAACTGTCATAAGATCAGCCACTTGAGTGATATAGTGATTTAACAAATACCTGGTAAGAGGTTGAACTTGAAGTGCTGAAATGGGGATTCCTGGAGAAGTGTGAGCATCAGCAGTTTGAGGAATGGTGATCTCAAATCCAAGTTTTGGTTCCAAGTGCAGTTCAACTACACACATGATAGAAGGAGGCATAGTTGTGGCACTACTTTGATCACCTTCTATAATATCTGTACCAGCTTGTGTTGTGGAAGCATCTAAATGGATTTCCAAATCCTGATTTTGTTTGAAAGGATTATTGTAGTAATAATCATTATAAGAGGAATAAGGATGATTCAAAATGTCATTCATTGAAGAACTTTGTTGCTCAGTTTCTGGTTGTGATTGTGGAGCAAGTTGATTAGTTAAAGAAGAGTTATAATGTTGATTGGCTGAGTTACGATGGAAAACCAAATTTAAAAACTCATTTTGATTAGTATTGTAATTGAGATTTGTACCAGTATAATTCATTGGAGTCATAACAGAGCCATTAGGGGTAGTAGAAAATGCAGACATGATATCCAAGAATTGGGTATCCCCATTCAATGCAGCAGCGGTAAGTAATGCATCATCTCGAAGTTCATTCGAAAGCCATAATTGATCGTGAGGGGCAACACCATTATGCAAATTGGAAGCTTCTGCATTGACATCTGATCTAATTGGTGTAGTAGATTTACCAGAACCATTAGCAGGGGTCAAGTTCGGAGCAGTGGGGATGGATGCCAAGCCATTAACCAGTGATAACATTTTATCACGATTCAATCCATCTGAATCTCTTTCAAAATCCATGGATAAAGTTTGCTCTGTGTTATTTAGTGCAAAGACACCAAAAGGTCCCAACAATTTGGTACTCTTGGAAAGCATTTGATCATCGGCCAGATTATGTAGCACATTCAAATCTCGATCCATGTCTTGATAGTATAAATATGGACGATGATACTTCTCTTTATCCCAATGAACCAAATCAATTTCTCTTCGATGGAATTTCTTATCTTCTTCGTTTTCTTGACTTTGGAATGCCCCCAGAGGTGCTACCCCAGTTTCATCATCGAATTGTAAAGGTTTCAGCCATCGCAATTTGATACCATATCCTCTACATTTAAGTCCACTCTTCACGCATCGTTGACATGAAGGCCGGGCAAGATCACATCGTATTTTCCTCTTCCGACAAGTGAAACATCCGGTAAACGATTTTGATCTCTTCTTCTTTATGTCTCCGTCGAGAGTTTTACTACCACTTGCGGACTTTGTAGTCATGAAAAGGTGGGATGGGATGGGATAAAAAATCGAGGCAAGAGATGGCGATAAATTTTTCAATACCTAAAATTTTAATCGGTAGTTGTGAGCGAGATATACACACTAATTCACTGAATTTTTAGGTGTAAATTAGTGAGAAACTGGGGTGATAATGTTGCGAAGAAAAGATTAGGGTTTAAAAAGATGGGTGGGTAAATGCGGAGTAATTTTATTCATCGGTTTCAATATATGGAAAGTGCTGATGTATATGCTTATAGGGGATAATATGATCTATATATTGGCCAGTTAAAACTTTGGTATTAATGAATAAAAATAAAGAATACCCCCCACCATTAACTATTTTCAACTACAATTGTTGTTTACTTTTTTCGTAAATAAATTTCACAACTCAAATTTAACTTAATTTTCTTCTTTCCTTGACTCAGTTTTGAATTAGCTTCATTCAGTTTCGGTTTTTTTGGCTAATCAAACTCGCGGCATAAACTAATTTTCCATAATAAAAAATTAGCTAATATAAACATAGTTACTTGGAATGCATGATTACAAGATTATGTAATTGCACCTATATATATACAAAAAATGTAAAAATATATTTTTTCGCAGTGCTATTGGTTAATGAAGTATTTGGTGGGGGAGGTATATGGAAGTATCGGGATTGTTTAACGAATTTGATTCAATATCGCAAAATGGAGCTATATTGAGGTAAAAGTAATGACCTTGCTAAGTGACTTTATAAATTAGTCACTCAATTTGGTAAGCCATGTTCGATGAAATTACTCCAAATTAAACTTTAATTTGTACAATGGAACCGTTTACTCTTTTTTTTTTATTATTATTTTTTTTTTTTCTTTTCTTTTACACTATATAGTTTCAATATCTTGTGAGGTTTCTTGATATCATGTACCATATACAGTTGATTTGAAATTACCCAATTTCATTTAATCTTTTTATAAACTTCAAATCACTAATCATTTACGACCTAAATATTATTAGCTATAAACCATAAACTATATTTATAAATATTATATCAACTTCTAACTAATTGATGAAACTATGTTCTTTGGAAGCTTTGATAGGAAAGAATATTCCTGCTGCTTACATTTAAAAAATACCCTCCACAATTTGTTTTAACATTCTTAAATCTATTTTGCTGTAACAAACAACCAAATAGCTTTTAAAATTTTTCAAATAATGGATTGACTCTGTGCTTGTCAATTTAGTAGCTAAAGATAATCCAACAATGGAGATTGGCCATTTCAGAATCATTTGAGTTGAATATAATCATTTCGGACTTGCAATACCGTTACCAAAGTTTTTCAAATTACACTTTCAAAAATGCATCATATATACTACAAAACACATTAAATGATAAAAATTAAACCTCACAAAGTCAAGGACTTAATGGTAATACTCACTAAACCAGAAATATTTGTATTATTTAGCTATATGAATTATAAATTGTAAGTCGGATATGATATTTTTTCAAAAAAACGTCCATTAAATGGTATTAGTCTTTAAGCCCATAAATAATACGATGCATTATCTACTCAATAACTATGATTGTCCTGATAACTCGGCGATTAAATTATAGTTTTTTTCGAACAAGAAAAAAAAATTAAATATATATATATATATATATATATACTATTGTGACTAATAGAGTTTTTTTTTTTTTTGTTGCTGTTTATGAGTTAGTGTGACTCCCAGACTGAATATAAATCACTAATAAATCTCACCAACTTTCCCCACACCTTTTTTTCAGACCATTTACCACATAAATTATAGATGTTTAAACGCATAAATACTCGCAGTTTGTCTACTAGTAGACGGAAGCTTCAAATTGCTGCACGTTTACTGCCTAAAGACTTAAACCAACTGACATTGAAGGCCAAATATGCAGTTAGAGGACCCATTCCAAGTAGAGCAGACGAATTGAACCAGCAAATACTGGATAATCCTAATAACCATGGATTGCCCTTTGATCGTATAATCCCAGCTAACATTGGAAACCCTCAGCAACTTGATCAGAAGCCTTTGACTTGGTATAGACAGGTACTTTCAATTTTGCAATATCCTGATATTGTAAAACAGGCGGAACTGAAGGGAGTTCAAAATTTGTATCCAAAAGATGTTATTCAAAGAGCTAGAACTCTTTTGGAAGATATTGGTTCTATTGGTGCATATTCTCATTCTCAAGGTAATTTAGGTATTAGAAAATCTATTGCTAAGTTCATTGAAAATCGTGATGGATACAAGTGTGAACCAAATAACATATTTCTTACACTGGGAGCTTCCTCTGCCGTTCTGTATCTTCTTCAAGTTTTATCCCAAGATGAAAATACAGGATTTTTAATTCCTATCCCACAATACCCTTTGTATACAGCTAGCATTGCCCTTAATTCAGCACATCCTATTGGATATTTTCTTGATGAAGATAATAATTGGCTGACTGATCCTCAACAAATTCGTGAATTGATTCAAGATTCTCAGGCCAAAAATATCAATATTAAGGCTTTGGTTGTAATTAACCCGGGTAATCCTACGGGATCCATTTTGTCAGAAAACGATATAGAAGATTTAATTGACATTGCTGCTGAGCATGGTATAGTATTAATTGCCGATGAAGTTTATCAAGAGAATATTTTTGAAGGTAAGTTTGTATCGGTGAAAAAAGTATTGTCTAGATTAGTCTCAGAAAACCCAGATAAATATAATAATGTCCAATTGGCTTCACTTCATTCCACTTCTAAAGGAGTTTCTGGTGAATGTGGTCAAAGAGGTGGATATATGGAATTAGTTGGATTTTCAGATGAAGTGAAGGCTGTTTTCTTTAAATTAGCCCTGATAAAATTATGCTCAGTTGTTTCAGGGCAAGCCTTGATGGAATTAATGATTAATCCACCAAGGAAAGGTGATCCTTCTTATGAAATTTATCACGCAGAAACTAGTTACATTCACAATGCTTTGAAAGAAAGGGCTGAAGCTCTTTATTACGCCTTTTCCAACATGGAAGATGTTACTTGTAACAAGCCAATGGGTGCCATGTATTTGTTCCCAAAATTATGTTTTTCTAAAGACACATTCCCTAAATTATTTAAAGAATCTGAAGATTCGAAATTACCACCTGATGATCTTTATTGTATGAAATTGTTAGAGCAAACCGGCATATGCTGTGTTCCTGGGAGTGGATTTGGTCAAGTGCCGGGCACTTATCACTTAAGAACCACTTTCTTACCACCTGGCAAAGAATGGATTTCTACTTGGGAAAAATTCCACAAAGACTTTATTAAAGAGTATAAGAGTTAGTAAAATCTAATAAACGATTTAGAAATGTATCTATTGCGCGTAGAAATACTAATTATATGTGTATAATATAGATATGTATATATACATTAACATTATTGCGTTTTCAATTTGATTTGATCAAATTCACCAAATATACAACTTGAAGCAACACATAACCAAGAGCTGAACCATCCTAAAATTAAAACAAACCATGTCCAACATTGGAATTCGTTCCAAGAAGTAATGAGTCCGCGCATTAACCTTATAACACCATTTGTTCCTTCAAGAGAAGGCACCAAATAAGTGCCTATCACGTATAAGGAAAAGAAAGGTGATGAACAAAGCAAGCATAAAGCAATTTTAAGGTTGCAATTATTTGATTTTATATAGTATGAAACGAGCAGAATGGGGTCCTGTTTAATTGGTTTGGAAGGTTGAACTTGAATTTGACTACTTGAAATGATGGGCTGTATCCAAGTCAAAGGTAAAGCCAAAAGACCAATTGATAAGGCCAAACTAAAGTGGACAATTAATAAGGCAAAGATAAGTACACCGATATAGAAAAGGGCCAAGGCAATAAATGAATAGGTAATTGTTTTCGACAATCGGAAATATTTTCTCATCTTAGCATTGAACAATGGCATAAATGACATGGTAAACGTCAAGAAAGTGAATACAAGCAATATCAAGGCAATCAAATCATCGGACACCTCAGTAAGCTGAAGTGGTAAAACGGCAATTACTAAAGAAATAATTTCAACAGTGGTGAAATATTTTAAAAGAGTACCAATTTCTGTAACAAAAGCTGAAGAATTGATGTCATTATTGAAAAGTGCACTCAATGAGGCAAGTGCAAAACTAAGGGCAAGTAAAACTGCAGATGGGAGGTAAGTACCTATGGAAACAAAGTACTTGGGAGAAAGCATTAAATAAAAGAAGAACAGTTGATGGAATTTTTCAAGTAAGTTATTGACAGAACGTAAAGTTGAATCAACGATTCTTCCAAATTGGGTCACATCTGGTGGACCCAGAGAACCCCTAGCCTTAATGGTGATTGCTTGAATTTGCCAGCCAGAGAAGGCTTCACAACCATTTGAAGGTTTAGTTAAACCGGCCAAGGCAAGTTGATAAATTCCTCTTAACAAAGTTCTTAAACGTAACCAATAAGTATTTTGAGTAGTTTCATCAAAGGACATCAGTTGAATCAGATACTTAAGTCCTTCATGGTATCCTATTAAATTTGCAGTGTTCATAAGATCCAAATTGGGTAATTGACCATTAAGGCCCTCATAGGCAATTTCATAGTAGTCAAAATAATCGCCCTGAGTACCATATTCCATCACCATAGCGGCATCTATGGATCCACCAGTCAAATCCAATGAAGTATGATAAGCTTCCACCCATGAACGAAGAGTTTTATGGCCATCTTCAGGGAACACGAAAATAATATTCTTGGACCAAATAGACATTCTCTTGAAATAACGAGCCAATGCTGTGGCAATCAGCACTCCTCCTTCATTGTATTCAAGATCTGAAGTTTCCCATGGAACTGCCACTACCATAGCTTCTGTATGATCACCTCTTGGAGCATGCATGATAGCATATAAGGTGCCCTCATGGTAAGCAGTCTTAAGCCCAATATCTTCTAACCAGGATTCCAATATGGCGTTCCTTTCCGCCAAAGGTAATCCCAGGAACATCTTAACTTCTTCACGGTATCCACGAACGATATTCCATTCCAGCTCACGGAAATATGAGGTAGCCTGGGCCGGCATTAATGCATTTTCAGAAATATACGTTGTTCTGTAATTTCCTTCTAAAGGAAGCCACAAGAGCCATCCAACGGACACAACCGCCAATATAATCAGAAGCACGGGCAATAGCTTGATTAGCTTTGGAATAAGCCCAAGCCTATGGATCTTCTTGGAGATAACCACTGCTAAAGCCATGACACGTTGTAATGAATAAATTTACAATTGAATAATCACAATGCGCGAAACTGATGTAAATATACTGTATGAGGTGAAGCGATTTATGTCGCAAAAGAAAGGCAAAAGTTGTGGGGCAGAAAAAATGAATAGCAAAGCATCGAACTGAGAACAGTTATGAATCTCTACATATATATATATATATATATATATATATATATATATTATTTCGCTTAAATTTGATTTTGTATACCAGCAAAAAATACAGTCAAGGTCAATCAAGTAAATTAAATTGTACTTTTGGTATATCTAGTTTGCATTCTTAATCAATTGCACTTAAAAATGATAAATATGATCTGTTTTGCACCAAGAAGCACAGTGCGAAATTTATTCATTTAATTTTTCCAGTTTCTTACAAATTAGTGATGATTTTAATATTTCTCATTAGCTATTAATTTAAAAAAAAAGAGTTGAATCGCTGAAACATCCAGCAACACTATACCATTGGGGCATATTATTGCGAATCACTTTTCCATCAAAGAAGTTCAGACTCTTGGGTATGCATAAGAAACCATGGAAAAACCCCATCAAGGACTATACCCGTTTGTTGCGTAGAATCAGACGAGCACCTATAGATTTAATATCAAGGAACCTTGCAATTGAGACGCTAAAAAGTAACTATAGGAACAATGACTTGAAGTATGACCACAAAAAAGTTAGAGATATCAACGGAATATTGAAGAATATTCTAGTTCATCAAGAGTACCGATCTATACCTACCCTATTAGCTCGTATATACGCCCGAGATGAGAATATACCTGCTAGAATTGTAGAATTTAATAATATAGAAAATTGGAAATTAGCCCCCTATTGGCCCCAGGTACATCTTATTGAAGAATTCAGTTCCGATGAAAAACGAAATTCCCACTATAGATCTCAGATTATGAGTGAATTAGAGACCCCTTTTTCACTTGTGGAACATTTCAAACTTGATCGAGAAGATATAGATCTCAAACCAATTCCACGGAATATACTTGCAAATAAACCTGCAAATACCAAACAAATCATTGAAGAAATACGTCAATATTACAAATTCATCCTTCAACATCAAAACAAATTGACAAAATTTAAAATCTTACCCTTTGAAGCCATTTTACCTCTATCTTCACTTGGAACACCTATAGCTACAGTGAGGAGACAAAATATTGTTAAAAAAGCAATTGAAAATGCCAAGATTACATTAATGACATATTATAGACCTTTGAAGAAAAAGGATTATACTCAATTATTTGAGCAATTGGCAAATGGAACTTTCCAACCGAATCCGATTTATTATTCTACCAAGGGTAAAGATAATTTTGATCATCGATTAAAACCGCAGCATATCAAATTACCTTCCACAACACTACCAACTTTAAGTCGGAAAAAATTGATTAACCCCATAGAAATCCAAGAATATACCCGACAATATTTGATGACAACTATTTATGAATCTGAAGAGGGAATTAAACCGAATAACTTCCCAGATTTGTACCTGTCATCTTCACCTAAATCACCCAATTTTGAGATGAGTGTTCCAAAGGAAATACTTGAGAAGCAAAAACCCTTGACTATTTAACGAAGTATAATATGATATTTTTGCTTTTTGTCATCCAATAAACAGCCAAGCTGCTTATTATAAGATGAGTTGAGGGCAAAATAACGAGGAACAAATCCTTCATCAGTGTCAATTTTGAAATCTCGAAATCCTAACTTGTTAATACTATTAAATGATATAGTATCTGATTCAAAATTGAAATTATCCAAAGATATAGAACTTATTTGCCATTTATCGTCCCCCCTCAATAAAATCATTAATTTTGTTTTATCATATATTTCAAACTGTTGTATCTTACAATCAAGTTCTATTTTAAGAGTTTGATTTTTTTTAGGGTTCTTGATATCAATATTCACCACAAATAAGTTATTGGTTTCGATATTATTATAAATGACGTAGGCAGTGTCTGAATTTGAGATAACAAATTGACAATTTTTGGCATCAATGGCTGGTAGTTTCAATGGTATTGGTGGTTCAAATGTTATATTTGAGCGTATTACTGATTCCACCAGATGAATGTACTCCGATTGTAAAATCATTTTGAGTTGGTGGAATTGGTCTATTAAATAGTTACCATTTTCAGCAGTTCCCTTTTGTCGTATTACAGCCAAGTCACTATCCAACCCTTTGACTATAGATAATAACTTGGATTCAAATAAATAATCATTAATATAGGTCATAATATCACTTAAACTTATCTTGGTAATAAGAAAATTTTCATTTAAGGATTCATTGGTTGAAATTTCATCTTGCTTTAATAATCGTTCAATAATTGTATTTTTCAACCAATCAATATATTCTTCAAATAGTTTCTGCTCCGTATTGCATAATAAAATACAATTATACACCGATTTTAATAGTAATTTCGCTGTTGATATAGCTTTAGATAAAATGGTAGACGATGAGCCTAAACGATTTTCAGTTTCATTTGTTCCCAGTTTAGATCTTGCCGGCATATCGATATTTAACCATAGGGATATACTCTCTTGCTTTGCCAAAATTGATATTAATCTTTCTAATGCTACAATGATTTGAGTATAACAAATTCGACGAATCAGATCGTAACATGTAACCCCTAATGAGGACAATTTTTTCAAACCTCGTTCTCCAAATTGATTCATCCAATAATCTTTCAAAGATTCTGGAATAATACCGGTTAAAAGTATATGATGCAAGGAGGATTTCATTTTATCTTCCAGCTCTTTAGCAGTCGGGAAATGAGTGGTTAAGTCCACACCTTCATATAGAGAATCACTGAAATTGGCCAAATATCGTTCAAAGACACTTAAAAATGATTTGGAATCGGTTGATAAGGACAAAATACTTTCTTCCAAATAGGTTAATAAGGCCCCAATCTTGGAACATGCGAAAATGACATTGGTGACATAATTATCGTATTTATCCAAGTGGAGATTCAGTTGTAATAGGGCTAGCTGATCATTTGCATTCACCAAATAGAACTGTTTATCTGCGTTTAAAGGGCCATGATGTAGAAAACTATCCACTGAAGAAGGTAATTGGACCCCCAGTACTGTGAAAAGATTATTCATTGTCAAAGAAAGCAGCTTATAGTTATCAATTATTAGCAAGAGATCCAAGGATTCAGGAACTTCTAAAATCTTATCTACTATAATATTGCCAGATTCAGATGTAGTAGGTAATAAATCAGGTAATGAACGGGTTATATCAAGATCAAAGATGCCATTAAATTTGTTCTCATAAGAATTTTTGAAAGGTTCAATGAACCAGTTGATACATTGAGTTATATTCATTGTGGTCAGCTTTGGTTCAATAACATGAACCAATACCCCTGAATTGGAGTCATATATCTTACAAACCCCATTAATACCCATGAGGGCAAACGATTTCCCATCTGGCTTCCAACATATATCAGTAATTGGCGATCGATTATTGACCGAATAAATACGATCTCCATTCATTCTGTACACCCAAAGAGACATCCGATTTATGGTTATGGTAAGCAAGTCCATATTAGGACACCAACTGACAATACTTGCATCGGTGGATCCCACAAACTTGTTTTGCAGAAAAGTTGCAAACATTGGTTATATACAATAGCGTTAGCATCTTTGAAAATAGAGGGAGCGCGCGCATCAAAGATGAGAGACAGAAAGAGACAGGAAATAGTGTGTGTGAGAGTGAGAAGATGAAATATAGTACTCCACTAATAACAAAGCCATACTGACTATGGAAGAAAGAAGAAAGAAGAAAGAAGAAAGATAAGCATAATAGCGAAAAAAAATTGAAAAAACCATTAGTCAATGCTATATAATTCTAGTACTTCGAACTGTGCTATTTATCATTGACTGTGCTCAAAATGATCGCTTACAATTGATAACGAAAATCAGAAACTAAAAAATCAGATAAAAAGAAAAAATAGCGGATACAGATGCCTGCATACAACCAGTGACTCCCTCGATACATACAGTCCTCCCCCTCCCCCACATATTCAAGAAGCCGAGGAGGTGTAATTTCTTAATTCTAAACTCAATCATACAACCAACCATGGATTCAGCAAGCTGTGGCCCATCCAATGCCTTGAGCAACTTATCTAAACATTCTCAAGTTGACAGGACTCTTCAGAATGAAGCTGGCCGCTTTACAGGCCATCCAGGACCTACCAATTCATTTAAGTCTAATTTCAATCAAGTTGATGGCGGCTTAAATAATGAATTTAATCAATTTAGTAGCAATAAATTTGTGCCAAGCTTCCAAAACGGAGCACCAAATTTTCAACAGTTGAATCACAGACCTCAAAATGCCCAACTACAGGCTCCAACGGATCAACGAGGTTGGATACAAGATTTTTCGCATATGAGTTTAAAGGATACAGCCCAATTTCAACAAGGCCAGAGAGGGGATGATTGGCAAAGACAGTTTATGCATTATAAGCAACAGCAGCAGCAACAACAACAGCAGCAACAACAACAGCAACAGCAAGGTGCAAACCTTCAAGGATTTACTCATAGCCCTATGGGTATAACTGCTTTCCACCAGCCAAGGATCCAAGAAAGTCCATTTCAACTCAACATGAGAACAGATTTATCGACGCCCTTGAATGAACATCAAGAGGTTCATAAGATGGAAATGGAAAAAAAGGCATTTGACCAACAATTTGACCAGTTGGAAATGGAATTACAAGAAGTCGAACATAAACAAGAAGAAAACTTTAAAGGGGTTGAAAATCAAGAGCAAAAGGGCCAAGAGATTCAAGGAGATAAACACGATGATATAGAGTTTGCCCGTGTAGCGAGGGATGTACACGATCTGATGCAGCGTACGCAATCGGAAGAATTGAACCATAAAGTCAAAGGGTCTGATTTCATGAAATTAATGAGATCGATCGCGGATCGTGACGTAGAACTCGTAGGAGAAAAATTGGTGGATAAAAATACCGGTAACGATATTAGAGATCATTTACCAGATCCTTTACGTGAACAAAGAGAAACTCCTACATCCCAACGAGTTCTGACCTCTTCAGCTATAGGATCTGAACGTGTACACCAAGACAATGCACCTAGTCATAGCCACCTACCAGATCCATTAGCACATATAAGAGATGGAGGGTTGGAGGAAATCAATGATCCCCTTACTGCAGCTAAGATTGTCACGGGAAATCAAGTGAAAGATAGTAATTGGTACGATGGACCAGATGCTTTTGATATGGATTTAACTGAGGCCGGAGACCAAAAGACTCGTCAGACTATTCATGAGAGATGGATTAATCAAAATCCACCAACAAATAGCAGAGGTAGAGGAATTATGAACGATGCAGATTATGAGGTGTATAATGATTACAAACATGATGATGACTACTATTAGTGACGATAAGGAGGCATTTTTAAATGTAAAAAATAACTAAAGGTGTCAAATATAGAATTATAAATAGCAATTCATATATATATAATAATTTTTTTTTCTTCCTTTTTTTCTTCCTTTTTTTCTTGTTTTTTTTTTTTTAAAAAAAAAAGAACTTCTCAAATGATAACATTTACAATATCAATACTAGTCAATAATAGTTACTTTGTGGCGATGACTAACAATTGATGTTCAGGTGCTGATGAAATTATGGTTAATTCCATCCTAGTTAACCTTAACATTTTATCAATTATTTATTTAAAATATAATATACGTCATAGTATAAGGGTGTTAATTATAGTTTAAGGTTGTAGAGGGAATTCTATGAACGTCTGACGTTCTAGAGCGTCCATCATTATAATCCCATTAAGTTCGTAATTAATTAATTAATGAAAAAGGGAATTCAGGTAAATTCACACATAAAAAAGAAAAAAGGAAAAAGGAAAAAAAAGGAAAAACGTAAAACAAAAACAACTACGAAACTAATTGCAAACAAAAGGAAAAAAAAAGGACCGCATGTCTATTGTGTCATTGAGCATACTGAGTCAATTGACGAACAAATAGAAAAGCAAGGCGAGTGTTTGATTTTTGGAAAGAACGGAACTCTCATAACCATATGACGTTTTTTGTGTTTCACACAATTGAACTAGGTGAAACAAAATAACGGATGGATCTAATCAACGGAGATTTATCAATAATAGTATTAGATCTTTTTCGGAAAAACCGTCGTAAAGGAAAAAGAAAAGAAAGAAAAAAACAAACAAACAATAAAAAAAAGAAAAGAAAAGAAGAGAAGAGATTAAATAGTTTATGGAATGAAAAACAGGCAAACAAAACAAAACAAAATAAAAAGAAAAGAAACAAAATAATAACTTTATCGAAGGAGATAATGAATTGTCTATTAATTATCCACACTGTTACTGGGATTTTGATAAGTTAAACATGATATATTTGACATACAATAATTTTTTTTTTTTTAAAAAAAAAAATCAAAATCAAAATTAAAAGAAATAAAAATAAGAATTATAATTAAGTTAATCAACAACCAACCAGTTTCTTTGTTTTAATATCAACTTAATTATTGTTACGTTTTGTCTTTAGATTTGTATTAGAGCAAACTCCCAAGTAATTCTCTCTTTTAAGAAAATTCTTCATGGTGAATCAATGACTAATAGATGTAATAGAATTGTTTTTGGGTAAGAGAGGGGGCGGACCCCCTCCCCTCCATTGCCCAAAAAAATAAATAAAAAATAAAAATAAAGTAACGAAAAAATGTAAAGTAAAACAAGATTGGGAAAAAGAAATAAGCAAGAAGAAAAACTGAGTGTTTTCAAAACATTGATTTTACCATTAAAAAACAGTATGGATTTTATAACCGAACAATATATATAATTATGGAAACGACGTCATTAAACGTTAAAAATAGTTAAACTGCAGTAGGTTATGATCTCATAGTTACATCAAATATGCGATTCGGAAAAATTGCAGTGAAAATCAAAATTAAAAATAGGAAAAAGAAAGAACAAGTAATTAAAATAATTGGAAAAAAAAAAGTTGATATCGACATTCATGCAGGTCTCCATCCTTGATGAGTTAGAATAAATAGACCTACAAATCTTCGATTTTTTTGAAAAGTATTCATTATCAATTACTAATAATTACAAGCAATTGATAACTATTCATTAAATTTTTTATATCACTTAACAATATGACTGCTCCATACAAGATTGAAAAACCATTTAAGATTGCCATCATCGGATCAGGTAACTGGGGTACCGCCGTTGCTAAATTGGTTGCTGAAAACACTGCTGAAAAGCCAGAACTTTTCGATAAAGAAGTGAATATGTGGGTATTTGAAGAAGAAATCGATGGTCGTAAACTTACTGACATCATTAATACTGAACATGAAAACGTCAAGTATTTACCAGATATCAAACTTCCAGAAAACTTAATTGCCAACCCAGATATTGTTGCTACCGTACAAGGTGCTGATTTAATTGTTTTCAACATTCCTCATCAATTCTTGGGTAGAATTTGTAAGCAATTGATCGGTAAAGTTGACTCTAAAGTTAGAGCCATCTCTTGTTTGAAAGGTTTAGAAGTTGGACCAGAAGGTTGTAAATTATTATCTCAAACTATCACTGATACTTTAGGAATTTACTGTGGTGTTTTATCTGGTGCCAACATTGCATCTGAAGTTGCCAAGGGTAACTGGTCTGAAACTTCTATTGCTTACAATATCCCACAAGACTTTAGAGGTCAAGGTAAAGATATTGACGAATATGTCTTAAACGAAGCCTTCCACAGAGAATATTTCCACGTTAACGTCATCAATGATGTTGTTGGTGCATCCATCGCTGGTGCATTGAAGAATGTTGTTGCTTGTTCCGTTGGATTTGTTGAAGGTGCAGGTTGGGGTGATAACGCTAAAGCTGCCATCATGAGAATCGGGATCAAGGAAATTATTCATTTTGCATCATACTACGAAAAATTCGGCATCAAAACCGCTGTGCCACCTCAACCTTCCACTTTCACCGTGGAAAGTGCCGGTGTTGCTGACTTAATTACCACTTGTTCCGGTGGTAGAAATGTCAAGGTTGCTCGTTACATGATTGAACACAATGTTGACGCTTGGGAAGCTGAAAAGACTTTACTTAATGGTCAATCCTCTCAAGGTATTATCACTGCAAAGGAAGTGCATGAATTATTGACCAACTTTGACTTGAAGTCTGAATTCCCTCTTTTCGAAGCCACCTACAATGTTATCTACGAAAATGGTAACGTTGAAGATTTCCCAAACTTATTACAACAATAAATAAACACATTTAATAGATTATAGAGATACAAATAATAATAATAAGATAATATTTTTTTGCGCAAGTTGAGTATTATTACTAGTGTAGTGTTTCTTTTCTTTTCTTTTTTTTTTCTTCTTTTTCTTTCATCTTTATACTCTTTCTCTTTTTGCATATGGCATTGAGAATCTGCTACTAACTTAACTTATTTTGCCCTCCTACATTCGCATTTCTTACTTATTCACTAAATATCCAGACCGAATAAACTTGGGAGTTTTTCGAGATTGTCGAGAATCATGGCTTTAACTTCAGATAAGTTTTATATGATCAATATTAAGAATTATCAACCCCGAAACTTCCAAGGATCAAATCATTCAGTATGGAATAAACTTCCTGTATCTAGAAGATCCCTGGTATTTGTACTTCTTTTTGTGGGGAATTTAGGAGAACTTCGAGTTGTTCTTACTAAAAGACTGTCCAAGCTCCGGAATTTCCCTGGGCATATACTGTTCCCAGGGGGTAAAGCGGATAATGGGTTAGAACTGTATTGGGAAGTTGCCCGAAGAGAAATGGAGGAAGAGATTGGAATTAGTGCCGATAATACTTATTTACAAAAAGAATATAATGTTACCATTGATCATATAACAACTTTACCTTGTTATTTACTGAGAACTTTTTCGGCAGTGAAACCGTGTATAGGATTTTTAAATTTCCAAACTAAATCTTCAGATGTGACTAAAAAAATTCAAATGCAATTAAATCCCGGTGAAAGTTCAAGTGCATTTTCATGTCCTTTGAAAGATTTTCTATTCCCTACTGTTAATGACCCACCGATTGAAAGTCTTGATAGATCATACTATAAAGTTGAATGGGGCAAAATCCCATGGAATTTAAGATCTTATACGTTTTCTCAAAACATAATAAATGAACCGGAATGGTTGAAAAGTTTACAAAATTTCAGTGAGCTGGAAGAAAGTGATGATTCAGGCTTAGAAGCTGAAAGTGAAGAAGAATCAGAACGGAAAAAGAGGAAAGAATTGAAACAATCCAAGAAAAATAAACTTTCTGAATGGGGCAGATTGGGATCAAGACGTGATTCTGAAACAAATGAAAAAATTTACGATGTATGGGGGTTGACTGCCAATATTCTTCATGATTTAGCCGAATTGGTTTATATAGGTCCAGACAAAATCATTAGAGAGTTGGGAGAGGAAGAATTGATATATCTGCTTTGGTCAGAAGGAGGCCAATTACGTGAAAAGGAAAGATCAGCACAGGAACTGCAACTTATCAAGGCTACCACTAAACACGATATTGGGTTTAATGACGTTTTACCTAGAACTGAATTTAATCGATTGAGTAAACTATACTCGATTGAGTAAAAAATACTTGATTGAGTAATTATTAATATGAGATTATTTTAATTATTTTTTTAGAAACCAAAAGTTGATAAACTCTATCAACAAAATGTCAATGTATAATGTGCAATGTACAATATTCTAGAGTAGACTTTCCGGTAATTGTGGTTTATAATTATAGTTAATTTTACAAGTTGCAAACCATGTTAATAATATGGAGTTACCGTGCCGAACCTTAGTAAAAGTGTTGACCTTAATTACTATACTACTTCGAAGCTTTAAGCATATAAAAGAAACAAAAAAAAATAAAAAAATTTTAAAAAAAAAGTAAAAAAGTAAAAAAGTAAAAAAAAAAAAAAAAAAAAAAAAAAAAAAAAAAATTTAAAAAAAAAAAAAAAAAAAAAAAAAAAAAAAAAAAAAAAAAAAAAAAAGTAAAGACAAAAATAGTAAAACGTTATATCACTTTACAAGAATTTATGATGCAATATAGAAATCCATAAAATCCATAGATCCATTAATTAAAGCAATAAAGGTTTATACGGCAGTTCTATTTTTAATTTTCCGATTACGATTTTTAATTTAAGATTTTCAAATTATGCTTCATCATTCTCAGTAATAAGTGCTTATCCATTAATATGTAATACAATTTTCACTAGAAAGTATAACATCTTCAAGTATTGATGGGTATTAGTGAAGTGATATCAACAACTAATTTTCATCCCCAGAACCTAAAAGTTTATTGTACGTCTCAGTTTTACCATTGTAACTCCCCAGACTTTTCGCTGCACCGTATAGAAAAAACAAAAAAAAAAAAAAAAGAAAAAACAAAAGAAAAAGAATTTCTTTTTCTGCCACGGTTTTTAAGGGTGTGTCTCAGTCTATGCGCACTTGCACTTCTAAAGTAGGAAACACCCACATGGCTCTTAATTATATCAGTAATTTCGGACAATTTAGACATTGTGCAAAGTTGTATTTATAATACGAGGGGGGGCAAATTATTCAATTGAATTCTTGATAGATTAATATATATATTGCAAAATATATTGAAATAAATATTAGAGAGCCACTCTAGCTTAGCACATTTCACGAAAATGACCAAAATCACGTCCCCAGTCATTGCCGGCCATCGTGGATTTAAAGCCAATTACGTTGAAAACTCATTTTATGGGTTCACCAAGTGTTTTGAAACTGGAGCCACTGTACTTGAAACTGATCTTTGGCTTTGTACTGATGGAGAAATTGTGATTTCGCATGATGTCAACACCAAAAGACTATTTAAAGATGAAAATGGGACACCAGTGGATCTCAATATTCTTCAAAGCAGCTATGAAACAGATTTGAAACATTTGACTAGAATAGGATGCGATGAGCCAATTATGACATTTAGAGAATTACTTGAATGGTATATTAAAAATGATACTAATGTGGTTAATGGAGAATTGAATAGACTCATGCTAGATATTAAAATGCCCAATCCAACCAAGATTATGAAAACAATCGTTCAAACGATTTTGCAAGTAGAAAATGACATTTCATTTTGGAAGCAAAGAATACAATTTGGAATTTGGCACATTAAATTCATTAAATATTTAAACCAACAAGAATTCTTCAGAGAAACTACCAATAATCAGCAATTATTTGATATTATTAATATTTCTGCTAGTTGGCAAAACTCGTTAAACTATATTTTGTATAATCAGTATGCACAAGAATTGACCAAGAATGATGGAGTTTTCCGATTCAAAACTACAGGGGTGTCATTGTTATATATGAGTACATGGAACACCGAATTTCTTGAGAAATTCATGCCGCTTTTAAAAATTGAAAATATGTCTCTTTATCAGTGGACAGTCAATACGAAGTTTCAATATGATTACTGTGCCAAAATTGCAGAATCGTTTGATCTTAGAGAATACGGTTTGATAACAGACCATCCAGATACTATGATGAAGTACAAAACTGCTGGAGTCGATTCAAACACCATTTCTTCGCCAGGTGACGTTCATGTTACCTGTCTCCAAAAAATTGCATACTTCATTTTCCAAATTTTCATTAGTTTCAATTTTTCAACCAATCTTATTCCGACACTGGAATTTGCTACTCATGTCAATGAAGATGAAGTTTTAACCCCTAAATTTAATAGATTAGGAGCTTATTTATTTATGACGTGCCAAAGATTTGGTATTTTTTAACTTCTTCAGCATAATTGATAAAGAACAAAGAAGTAGTAGTAGTTGAAGAAGAAAAAGAAGAAGAAGAAGAAGAAGAAGAAGAAATAGATTTTCCACATAATAAACATCAACTTGAAATTTCTTTCCTCTGCGCCTTTAGATAAAATATACTTTTTTTTTTTTTTAATTTTTTATTATAGAATCTTTGAGATTTGAAATCTATAGTTAAAAAGTCCATTGAATTCATTAGATTCATTAAATTTTAGTTCATATGTTCAGTTCTCAGCTTCCGCCCCCGAAAAATCCGGGTTCCAATGTCCCCAAGATAAAGTTGAAACATGAACAAAGTCACCTTGGAGTGTTGGTACCCCACGCGCTTGATGAAAAGAACCCAAGTATGGTGGCTAATGAAAATAGCCCTGGTAAAGCTATAGTAAGCAATGTTTATGCAAATAAAGATGGTAGTCTAAATTATAACTTAACTATAGCTGCGGCAGCCGATCCTGATAGAACGTTCCAAGCCTCATATGACGATGCAATCCCATTGAAGAAAAGATTTCCTCATTTAAAGCATTCATTCCCTTTACCATCACCAGAAGATGAGGAATTCATACATTGTATTAACGAAACCGCTAGTATTATAAACGAAATGCTTTCGGCCAAGTTAGGCATAAGTAAAGACAAGAATCACTACAATTCGACTGCAGGATTACAAAATATAGATAAGAATACTGTAACTCTTTCATATAACTCCAATAGTATTGTGGATGGTAGGGATGAAGAAGTAGAAAATAGAGGGAGATCAAGAACGATACAAATTTCCAATTTCCAGGAAGATCCTTTATTACCGCCCAAGTTCAAGATTCGGAAAAACAAAGCTAAGGAACCATCTCCACCTCCTCCAATACTTAAAAAGGCACCTTCAAAACCACTTAGTCAAGAAGAACAAGATGCATGGAAAATACCTGCAGCAATTTCTAACTGGAAAAATAATCAAGGGTTCACTATTTCTCTTGATAAGAGAATGTTAGCAGCTAATGAAGGGGCAAAGTCAAATGATCAATTGAATATAGAGAAATTTGGTGATTTATCACTGGCATTAGAATCTGCTGATAAACAAGCACGAGAAGAAATTGCATTAAGAAATAAGATATTATCTGAAAGAGCTAAGAAGGAGCAACTTGAAAAAGAACAAAAATTACTAGAACTAGCCGAGCTTTCTCGGAAGGAAAGAATCAAACGACCTAATGAAACACAAGAGCATAGTGCAAAGAGACGTAAATAAGCACAATGAAGGATTTATAATTATAATTATAATTATATTTATAATATATATTTATATTTATAGTACAAAATTATTAAATTTACTAAAGTTTATCATAACTATTAAAATAATCATTTCCCCTTTTTCGCTTTTTTCAATTTATCCCCCCCTTCATATAATGATTTATCAAATTTGTCTCTTGCACAATAATTTTCCCATTCAAGAACTCTAGAAAGTTCTCTATCATGCCTTTTCTCGTCTAGCTTTTCTTTTAATGCTACTTTTAATGTTTCTAATTCTTCAGCAGTGCCACTTTTAAGTATTTCATCTTGGGTCTTTTTCCGCTTTCTTGTCTGAAATTTCATTGAAGCATTTCTTCTAATTCTGGTTCTTACTTCAGTTTCAACGACTTCTTGATCATTTTTCAATGTATCAACTGATGGTGCAGATTTTGCTAATGTTTCAATTTTGTCATTAATCAGTTTGATCTTGTTACAAAGCTCCAATTCATCTTCTGGAGTTTCATCTAGCCAAAGAGCATTCCGTCTTGCTCTCATGCTTTGTTGAATAGCTTCTTTTGCATTGGTGAGCTCTTTTACCAATCCTGATTCTCTGGCACCCCAAGGATTAAGCCATTTGATTAATTTATCAATACTTTGCGGTTCATCATAATATCTCCAATCATTCCCATCCATCAAAGGATCACTCATCTCTTCAAGAAGCTTTCTTTCCATTGGTTTCAAAGTTTTCCATTCAAAATTTTTCCAAAGAGCTCCGTAATGATCTATCATAAGTGTTTTAGTTTTATTTTCTTTATCAATTTTGAATATTTTATTGCCCCTAATTTTTATACCGTATAATTCGTTTAATGAGTTGATATAACTTTGTGGTATATTATCATAATTAACTTCCAAATATTCTTGTAATTTTTGTACTTCATCATAATAAGTGGACATTTCTTCTTCATCTAATTTGATGGTTATATCAGAGAAATTTTCATACAAAGTGTCACTTGCCGGGTTTGATGTTTCCAGTGTAATTTTTGATTTAAACTCGTTGATTTCTTCATTGGTAGTTTCCAATCTGATATTCATATCATCTTTTGATGGACCTTGGATCCATAACTTCCCCATTAGATAATTTTTATCTGAAATTTCATCTTTTTCAATTTCTACATTTGAATCAGTTCCATCTTCATCTTCATCATTTTCATTATCATCTGCATTAGAAGTACCATGTAAAGTGGGGAGTCCATTATTTTCAAACCACCAATACCGATTACAGTATCTATCTTTGCCTAAAAGTTTAACTCTTTGACAATCCATTTCCACTAATTTCAATTCAATTTCCTTTTTGCGTTTTTTCAACTCTTCCAATTTATTTAACACTTTCTTTCTTTCTAGGTAAAGCTTTTTAAGTTCTGGAGTTTCCAATGCTAAAGCTTCTTCCTCTGGACTTATCTCAATTTTGGAGTAATCATATTTTGGTGCAATTTTCTTTTTCTCACTTTTGATTTCTTCATTTGGAGATGTCTCTTTATTAATAACAATATCATTGATTTTGTTGAGACATGAATGTGCTTCTTCGAGAGCAACTTTAAAATCACGGATATTATCAAGCCTATCCCGTCTTAATGTACTGGAAGTTTCTAAACATTCATCGATAAATGTACGTACAACGGAACCAGTAGATAAAAGATCAATTAAAATATTCAAAGTTTTAAGTCTAAGATCGGCATCCATCAGCTCGTAAAATTGATTCAAAACAGTTCCTAAAGTGGCACTTTCATCTTTAGGAGCCAATGTTTGATAAACCTTTCGAATGACTTCTTGATATTTGGGAACATATTCCACAAGTGAGAAAACTCCCAAGAGAATTACTTGCCAATTCCCGTCTCTAAAATTACGTTTTCTAAGCCTTTCGTGCCACGGCGTGTTTCGATGATGAATTAAATTGTAAGCATTGTGATCTTTTTCTTCCTCTTCCTCTTCTTCTTCTTCTTCTTCTTCTTCTTCCTCACTATTTTCATTGGGTTTATCAGTTTCATTTTCTCCTTCATCCTCTTCATCATCATCATCGTTATCATCATTATCATCATCATCATCATCTTCGTTATGCTTTATCTTCCCATTCAGACCTCCCAGGGTTTGGGATTCAATGCTATTAAGATTATTTTCGCGAGGTTCATTTGGACTTTTAGATTCATCTTTCTCATTGTCTTCACTTTCAGTATCCGAACCTCTATTTTCATCATCAATAATAACATTATTTTTATCTATGGGTCTTTTAGGTAGTAATACTTGAAGTCCGATTATTTCATTACCTTTATTATCTGTAACAGTTTGTTCGTAACCAGGGATTCTTTTACTGATATCATTCGATAAAATTGCACCCAAAGCTGCACAGAAAATTTCATCCAATAATTCGCAACGACCAATTTCATTGAATTGATCTTTATTCCAACAAATAGCATGCATGAACTCATCAAATGTGAAAGTATCAAGAAAAAGAGCCCGATGATATATATTAAGAAACACCCAGGATTCAAGAGCACATTGCATAGGGATTTCAGGGAGGCAAGGTTTATCATAGTCATCTCCTTTATCATCATCATTACCATCAATGTTACTCCAATATAGAGCACTTTGAGGGGGTGAGTATTTTGCAGGAGTAGGTTTGCAACGTTGTAAGTCAAACTTTAGATCTAAATCATCTACAACTGTCTTCTGCGTTGGTTGAATAAGATTGGAATTAACCCCGGTGGGTAATTTTTCGTGGGCGGTTATAATATTGGAAGCTTCCATATCGGTCATTAAATCTGGAAGATAATGCAGGGGGAATACAAGACCCTTTTTCTGTTCAGGAGCAGATGGGATGTCGAGTAAGTTTTGTAATGCAGCATTTTTTTGAGCTTTCTTTTGAAGCAGTTTTTTGTCACTTTTCCGCTTTTTCAGAGATGGAGGCAAATCACCGTCTTCATCCAAGGAAGCTCTTTCGTGTTTCTTATTATTTTGAGTTGGAGATATATAGCTTGGATCAAATTGCTTTAAATGTTCAGGGTAAACCTGAGGTATTCTATACTTTTTAGCATATTTATCCTTTACCACCCAAGGCGCTCCTACTTTATTAGACCTTGACATGGTTAATTTGATAAATGTTTTAATAAGCCATTTAGTGAATTGATTACGATCTCTCAGAATTTGATCTTGAGTAACAATGGCTTGCTTCATATCAGTTAATCGATCTACCAAGTATTTTGTTTCATGAGATCCGTCTGGTTTATTGTATTGGACTTTCTCTCGAATGGTTCCCTTTTGTTTCGAGTTACCACCACCACCACCACTAATTACCCCTGGCTTGATGTAAATTGTTTCCCCTGGGAAACAATCGTTTTTGAATTCCAGGTATACTTTATCTACCAATTGATCTAATCTGGTAATGCTATTGAATTGAAGAAATCTAAGAATATGTTCACGTAATGCTTCAGGGAAATCTCTTTCTACACCTTTGATCTCTTTTGCTTCACTTTCTAAAGCCTGGAAGTATGTCAAGCACAGGTTCCCAGTGATTTCGCACACAAATTTCCTAGAGTTGTAATAATCCAATCGATTGAGATATTCTTCGTAAGTGTAGAACCACTCCCCAGTTGCCTTTAGTAGGTATACTTGGATGTTTAAGTCTTTGGGCAACGGAGGAGGTGGAACAAACGTGACCCGTTTCCTCTTATACAAGACCATGGCCTACTTTATCAACAATTTGTAACTAGCAAGAACGGGGAAAATTTTTTGAAGGGAAAAAATAAATAACAGTGTAAAAAAGGTTGTTGAAAATCTGATTAGTTTAAGCTGCAGCACACCAAGACTGATAAAACAGAAATACAATAGACAAAAAAATGAAAACAAAAAAGCTTAAGGTAAATATATAAAAAAAAAAAATGAAGAAAACATATACGGATGAGAAAGAACAAGAATCTGAGACGCGAGTGATACATATATATATATATATATATATATAAGTTAATCAATCTTATATACATAAATTGGTCTAGTTATGTTGATCTGCTTGTATTCGTGGTATGTGCAAATCATGGCTTGGATACAGAAAGTATGTAAATACTTTTATATCTAAAGAATAAAGCATGGAGTATGGGAAATCTTTTAATTCGCTTGGAACCCTGGCAAAAGAATGCAAAAAATATTTTGATTGTGGTGCTTCTTTAAGAGATCAGTTTTGCCAGTATTTATGTAGTCGATTAAAAAATAAATTTGAATTAATTCAAGTATTTCCAGTTGTAAATATTATTATTTTTTTTTTTACTAATACTCATAATTTATATAGAATTTAGGAACCATGCTTGATTATTTTTCAACATTACATGATACTTTTAACATGGAATTCGCATCTTTATGATTATTAATCAATTATATACTATTTAATTTTTAGAAGTGTTTGTTTTTAGAAGTATTTGTTTTTGAAAGTATTTGTTTTTGAAAGTGTTTGTTTTTGAAAGTGTTTGATTAAAAGTATTTGATTTAAGAAGTATTGGATTTCAGCAGAGCTTGATTTCTGAGAAGTCTTTGTAGTGGCATTAAAATTCCGATAAATACAATTGTTCCTACGTAGGTTGTTTGCTATAGTGGGTTAATTATTGTTTTTTTTCCACTATTGTAACGCCATCACCATGGATATATGGTTTTCAATTTCTTTACTTGGTAGTTTATCAGTTCAACTAAACCATATATGCTAGTATACACTTTCTTTAATAGCTTTAGCACATGTAACCATTCATCTTAATGGACTAAATTAATAAATAATATGAAATTAAAATTGAATAATTTAAAAAAACAAAAATAATTAAAATTAAAAAACCGACATTGACATAGCAAGATTTCAGTGATTAACTATATTTTTATTCTTAATTCTGTGCCATTCCTATATAAATGCACGGGGTGCTAATGGTTTGGCAATAAAGCCGGAATTTGTAGTTTACAGGTTTTTTGAAGCCAAAACCTCCCTGAAATTTCAGCATTCGCTTGCTTATATATACATTCCTCTAAACAGTAACGTAACGAAGCTGATAGCTAGTTTTCAACTTGCAAATTGACAAAATTTCCCGGGTTGATTTAAAGTCTTGATTCATATATCCTGCATGTAACGCCACCGGAGCAATATCACCTACGTTATGTGCAACCCTGGATTTTCCGGATTATATGGTCCAAATATTCATCAAATTTATTTTTTTATTCGTTTATTTATATAGGTTTTCATCAATTAACTGACATAGTTCAAAAACAAATCGTCAATTTTTTTATTTGTTTAAGTAGCTAAATTGTTAATATATTCTGAGTTAAACTACCTATTCAAGTTTTCAAATCGCTTCTTAAATTTACATTCTGCTTACTCTATGAATTGGGAAATTCGTTCAAAATTATGCATATATTAATTTACGTCATGCTAGATTAGTTGGTGATATTGTAAGAAAAGTTCAGTGACAAACTATTCAAAAAGAAAAGAAAAAAAAAAAAGACCAATAATATAGACTAAAAAATAGAACAAAAAAGTTCAAAAAAGTTCAAAAAAAGTTCAAAAAAAAAGTCCATAGTAAAACAAACTATTAAAGCTTTGCTTAATTGTTCTTCTAAGTTCCAGCAAGTACACCCATGAAATAGTTTGCTGTCCTAGAATCACGGTTCGAAGCATTGGTGCGCAATGCAGAATTAGACTTCATTGGCATCGGCTATTGCTTTTATCTAAAGTATGCTCAATAATTTAATAATGTAATAATGTAACATTTGGACGTAATGGAAAATCCCACCTTCAACGTAATTTACACATGTATACTTACTATCAAAGTTTTAAACAAAAGGAACTGTACTCCAGCAACAAAGCAACTTGGCTTATTGCCGCGAATTACAGTTGCTGTTTAATAAGCCCCATTAAAATATGAGTGCCGCTAATTATTTTAAATTTTAAAATTTAAATTTATTTATTTCCACTGGTTACTAATCCATTTTTAAATTTGGCGTTTGATTTCAGCATAAAGGCCTATCAAATTTTTTTTTCAGCTAATAATATTTGCTTTTATTTTCATTAATTGCTTTTTTCGGATTGCGCAATGCACAATTACAAGTATACCTAACGCTTTCAAATTATGGTTTTATAAAAGGACGGTATTTCTTGCTGAGTGGAAAAAAGGTTGAATTATATTTGAAATTTAATTTATCAACAACACATTATATTTTTATCATGTCACAAGTACCAGAAACATTTAAAGGGTTCGGAGTCGATTCCACTGAAAATTGGAATAAACCTAAATTAGTTGAATACTCCCACAAGCCTTTAAGGCCATATGATGTTGTGGTAAAAGTTGTAGCATGTGGTGTTTGTGGGTCCGATTTACACACCGTGACCGGTAACTGGAGTTCTTTGAAAAGAAACGATTTGGTGGTTGGCCATGAAATCATTGGTCATGTGGTTAGCGTTGGTGAAAAAGTTTCCCAAGTCTCTGTTGGACAAAGAGTTGGAATAGGTGCAAAGTGTAGCTCTTGTATGCAACAATCTTGTCACAGATGTACCAATGATAATGAACAATACTGTCTTAATGCTGGTGTTGGTACTTACAATTCCGTTGATAAGGATGCGGACAATTACGTTACTCAAGGTGGATACGCCAATTATGCCGTTGCAAATGAACAATTCACTTTCCCAATCCCTGATGCTCTTGAGTCCAATTACGCAGCTCCACTCATGTGTGCCGGTTTGACTGTTTTCTCTCCATTAGTTAGAAATGTTGGGTATGATGCAAAGGGCAAGACCATTGGTGTTATTGGTATTGGTGGGTTAGGTCACTTGGCAGTTCAATTCGGAGCCGCCTTGGGTGCCGAAGTTGTTGCCTTTTCCCGTACTTCTTCAAAGAGGGAACAAGCTCTCAAATTGGGTGCCACTACTTTTGTTGCCACTGAAGAAGAAAAGGACTGGAAGAAGAACTGGGCCGACAAGTTCGATTTCATTTTATGTACCGCTTCTGGGTCCAACTTGATCCTTGATGATTACTTGGAAGTCTTGAAAGTCGATTCCAAGATGATCTCTGTTGGTTTACCACCATTGGATCAAAAATACGATGTATCTCCATTCAATTTTGCTGCAAGTGCTACTTCTTTTGGTTCATCATTACTTGGATCCAAGAAGGAAGTTACTGAAATGTTGAAATTAGCAGTCGAGAAGAATGTCAAGCCATGGATTGAAACCATTCCAATTTCTGAAAAAGGATGCTCCGAGGCTTTAACTCGTGCCCATGAAGGTGATGTTAGATTTAGATTTGTTTTCACTGATTTCGATAAAGCTTTCGATTGAGTTTTTGAAATGGAATAAAAATTGTATAGTTTGGTACAATATATAGAATTGAAGTATATGAACCCCTAAGTTATGAAGCATTGTAGATTTTAATGGCAAGTGTTGGACTATTGTGGCTCTTTTATGCCATTGCAGTGAAAGATGCAATGATTAAAATGATTTGAATAATGATTTGAAAAATGATTTGAAAAATTCAATTCCCAAACTATATGAATAGACAAGATTTTTTCCATTTGAATTCGAATAAGCGCAGTATAAATAGGTAGAACCTCCAGGGTCGACTACCACTAAGGTTATTTTATTGTGGTTGCAGAATTAAAGTGATTGCGAAAAATTGCATTGTTTCACACCAGTTACCGTTGGGAACGTTGCCGGTTGCAACGCAGGCATTAACGCATATGTTTGCAGTTTTGTTATTCATATAAATAATATTTCTTGAATCTATATAGTATATATGAATATATCAATGAACAAAGCGGAAGTCAAGCCGTTTGTTGCCTTCATCGGTAGAGTTCTTGATATAATTTTCTCTTTCTTCTATAGACATTGAATTCCATACTTGATCTTTTTGGTAATTTCTGAACATATAGTAAAGCTTTGCCAAGATGCACATGGCGAAAGCAGCAAAGGCAATAGCTATCAATTGAGTATTTCCCCTTTTGTATAGAGGTTTATCATCAGCACGATATATGTTTGCCGCGCAGATTGATGCAGACTGCGAAAACATGTTAACTAAGGCTGCAGAAACGGCTCTTGCCCTAACTGAATTGGCATTAGCTGAACACCAAGTGATTGAAAGTGGCCACAATGGGGCATGACCCAACATTATAATTAAAATGGCATAAGTGCCCCAAACATCCTTTTGAGAACCAGGCCAAAACCTTAATGGGATTAAACATGATAGAATCCATAATGGAGTTGTAGCCATAACAAGCGCGCGTTGATTAATAATTTCAGATATCCAGCCAACACTCAACATGGTAATTATTGTGATTACATTGTACGGGATAGTCAATGCATTTGTTTTAAAAGTGGAGAATCCAAGTTTCCTTAAAGTTAATGATAAATATGTGGAAATTGGGGAAGACCCAATATCTCCTAACATTCTAATAAAATAGATTGGCCATAAGTCGTAATCTAATAAAGCTTTCAATAATTCTTTGGGCCCCACTGGTTCTCTATTGTGCATATCACCTTTTTGAGGATCATCTCTCAATACTTTGTTAACAAGGATTTTCTCTTCCCTTTCTGAATACCAACCTTTCTTATTATACCAAGATTTAGTTTGAACCACTGATGCAGGCATCTTGAAAAATGAGGCAATACCGATAATAAGGGTCATTGCACCTTCAATAAGGAATAACCACTTCCAGCCATGCCCCAAAGTAGAAGTTTTAATTTTCAAAAGGGCAAAAGCAAGCAAGGATGAAACGATTGAGCCAAATGGATTGGCAATATAAAATAAAGACATCCTAGATGGCAATTCTTTGGATGTATAGAAATAAGACATCCATAAGCAAACATCTGGAATGAAACCTCCTTGAAGAGCCCCAATCAATGATCTTGTAACAAGAAAGCCAGTTTTATTTGTTATTGCAGCTTGAGACATTGAAACCACACTCCATAATACCATTTGACAAGGAATCCAAATATCTGGACCAATCCATTTGGAAATTAATTGAGACGGCAATTCAGCGCTTAAAAAGCATACCAAATTAAGAGTATTCCCCAAATTAAAATCATTTGTAGTCAACCCTAAATCATCCAACATGTTGTCTGATATAGCCAGAGATATATTAAATCTATCAATGTCTAAAGACAAAAACATAATGAATGCCCAAAAGCAAACGTACCAATCATTTTTATGTAGAATTTTTTTCTCTTCTTGTGGGGTCCAACTTAAATTGGGATCAAAATAGTCCTTGCACTCATAGTTTGAATCTTCATATACCTGACGATAGTGTTGTGCAACAATAGGATCTTGAAAAATGTGATTATACTCTTGGGAACTTTGAGATTCAACTTCTTGGAATTCAACATCGAACTTGGGTCTTTTTTCTTGAGAAATAAAAGAGTTTGAGTTTGATTCCTGTGAAGATGTCGAGTTTGATCGATATTGTTTGAAATAATCAGTAAAAGCCATTATAAAAATTCAAATTATGTACCTTTATTGGATATCCACTTTGTCTTAGTGTGCCCTTTTAATTCAATTCAATTTAATTTTTTTTTATTCCCTTTGCCAATGTATGGAACCTTTTCGCAGCCAAATAATCAAAACAATAGAGCTCAAAAAAAAAAAATAATTTAGAAAAATATTAAGCTTGCTTAAAAATGTGTCAAAAAAACTTCCTGATTAAAAAACAACTAAAATTGATTAATATTGTTTCCTTATATTTAATATTTAGTTTCATGAATTATCGTTATTATTATAGAGTTTCGACAAATTGACCAATTTCGCAATACTACAGCTTTGTTTGTCTTTAGACTGTGTCTTATCAAAATTGACTCCACAGTCAAAGCAGCCACATAATGACGTGATAAAATAATAAATTTTTCAAAACGCACAGTACTACCTCCTACTAATCAATTGTAGCACGAATATACTTCAAAAAAATGACTAGTTTAATTGAAAGCTTCTAGACTAATATATTTTTTGAAAGAATATTTTATCGACCACGATTCTAGGCTTAAGCAAATTAATGCAAATGATATATATTAAGGACTATGGAACTGAAACTGATAGCATATTGTACTTTATCAGTGTATAAAAGACCTAAAATATTGAAAGATAGGAAAAAATAAAAATAAAAAAAAAGCACACTATCAAACAAATAAAGAAAAAATGAAACAATTGCAAGAACACAAAAGATAATTCACATTTAATGCCAAGTCTTTAAGTGATCAGTAGAATCTACTACTCTCAATAAGCAAAGCATTATTTGCTTTGTAAAAGTTATGCAAAACGGTTATATCTTCTTCAATTTTCGTTAGAATTGCGTGACGTATTAGATAGTTATAAGGATCCACAGGTTTATCGTTTTAGGTAATATTTAGAACGATTTTTACCAGAGAAATAATAAAGGTATGTATTCAAGAATAAAAATAAATTTTTGTAGCTAAAAAAAAAGAAAAAAAAAAAAAGAAAAAATAAAAGACTCCTTCAAATTACGGCCCGAACCGATGGTATATCTAGAGGTATTTGCTGCAGTAATTGATTAGACAAGGAGTAAGATTCTAAAGTTATTCAAGAAATTATTAATTTGAGAATAATTGATTTGTCGAATCGATTTTGTTAACTTATTCAATTAAAACCGGATATTAGTTTAGTTGAGTTCCGAGAATGCATGCTGTTTATCCGGTATACAATGGAGGACGATTACTTTCGCTATTATTATTATTGGGCGTAACTCGATAAAAAATGTCCTGTATGTGATCAACCAAACTCTTCTCAATCAAACAATAATTTCACTTAATATTACTAAGATTCTTGATGTTTAAGCATACGGGTTCTGTAGCACGTGTTGCAAGCCGTAAGGCTATTCAACTCAGAAAATATGCCACGAAGAATAAGCTCGATACCCCAATCTCACTTGCAGAATCTTCTACCTTACCAAAAGTTGATCAGCATCTTTTAAAAGTGGCACCAACTCAAGCATCTAAGAAATCACCTTTCCTTTCAAGTAGTGCTATAGAGGCAGATCCTAACTATAAGATGTCAGGATGGGTACAAAAAGTAGGACAAGCGGTGATTAAATTTTTCAATATCGATATGGATGCCTCTCGTTCGGGTCCAGTTGCAGGGTCCAAATATTATGGAGAATGTAAAAAGCAAGCACTTTATTACCCAAATGAACCACTTTCAGAAACGGCCAAGTTTTATTATGAAGTTTTGGGACTTCCTCAATCCTTTTCTCAATGGTTTCAAATTACCGTGCTTCACTACTGGATTTTAGCGGTAAGAATTAGAGCTATGCCTTTTAAATATGGTAGAAACTATCAACAGAAATTGGTTGATCGATTTTTCAAAGATATGGATGTTAGACTTAGTGAGGAACTTAACATTACTTCTGGTACTAGAAGAGAAAAATACTTAAAAGAATATCATACCCAATTATTAGGCTGTGTTTTATCGTACGATGAAGGATTGATGACCGATGATATTACATTTGCAGCTGCTCTTTGGAGAAACATATTTAATGGTGATGCCAACGTGGACATAAGACATATCGAGGCCTTGGTTGGTCATGTAAGACAACAACTTTACGTTTTAAGTAAGATGTCTGATAGGCAATTCGGCTTTGGGGACTTTGAATTCGTGGCCCCTAATGAAGTTGTTACTCCACTCACCAAGGCTCAAGAAGCAGAATTAAGAGCTGCGGTGAAAAAAAGTTATGAAAACATGACTTTACCTTCTCAAAGAAGTAGTTTGAGTTTGGATGAATAGATGTATATAGTAATGAAATTGATATAGAAACAAGGCGTATAGAAACATAGTCAAATGGTAAAAGCAGGGGGGGTAAAATAAAATAAAAAAAAATACTACATTGTTTATGATGAATTATCTAGGTTAAAGGGCGTGTCACCTCACCGGACAAATGTGGGGGGTTCACTGCCATAATCAGTTGATGCAACATCAATGAACAGAAAAATTGTAGGCGAGTGAGCCGGACGGATCAACCAATATGATCCCCCAGTGAACCAATACTCAAGTGAACTTGGTGAATTGATTAGATTCAACAAGTTCATTTGTGCACCTGTTCCCTGTTCCCAGTTCAAACGACTACAATTTCCCCTTAGAATCGAAATTGTTCTCCAACTTCGTCCAGTCACGACCATAGGAATCTCTGATCATGACGTTCATGACGGCGTAGTCTTCACCTTCAATACCGTTTTCTTGCTTCCCAAGAGTAATATCCTTGTAAAATTTGAACCCAAATTTTTCATAAATTGGAATATTAGTACGGCTTGACAGTTCAAGGTACGCAATGTTATTGTCCGATTTATCTATGTAATTTTCAAACATATAATTAAACATTTTACGAACGTTCCCTTTGCCTCTAGCGGCAAGGGTGGAGCCTAAATAAACTAAAGTATAGGCATTTTTCTTGTGGAACCTTTTATCGGTGGCCATAATATCAACAAAAGTATCATGCAATAAGGAAAACATATCCTTGAAGATTTTGGATCTGGCATATTCGTCACACTGAAGCCAAACTTTCCAGAAGCCGCACTCCATTAAATTAGTGAAAGAGTCTATATCTTCACCAGTATCATCTTCTGGTAATGCCCACATAGCCACGGTTTCAAAGCCATTTTCGCTTTCATTTATACCAAGGCAAAGACCCATCAGAATATGTTGAGTGAAATAACATTCATAAAGAGTAATTTCGATCTCTTTCCTGATTTTTGGATCAGCAATGTGTACTGTTAAGTATTTTGATAATGTATCATTTGTAAAAGCTTCATATAAAGTTTCTGCAGCTTTTCTTGCGTCGCCCTGCTTTAAGATCTTGATGGAAGATCCGCAGGGCAAACGATAGTCTGGTTTTTCAGCGTCCGTATCGTTAGAATTCGATTCAGTTACAGGCTCTGTGAACATTATTAAGCTGTTAATGAATAACTATTTGAGTTAGAATTTGGAAAAGGCAAAGGAAAAGGAAATTCAATAAAATAAAAAAAGAACTAAACAAGTTATTTCTTTTTAAAATTTTGGAGTATCAGCGTTAAATTTGAAGAGGATTTAATGGGGGTATAAATATTTCCTCTTTTGCCATCTATTGATAACAATGGGGAAGGAATGAAGTCTCCGCAAGCGCATCCACGTTCCTAAAGGGGAAATCGTGTGGATAACAAATTGAAAAGTAAATGTCTGACAACACTTTTTTTGTTAAATATTTTTGTTTTGAAAAAAATAAGACTGATACGAGTGGAATTGTGGTCACACACCCATATCAAGAAAAATTTTATTCATGTAGGTATAAAATATGTTTCAAGCTCTACGTCTATTTATTCTACGTCTATATATTGAAGTTTGATATATATCTGAAGTTCATGTAATACAGAAATTATAGATATCGATTGATGAAATTTATAGAAGCGGAATTTGCAGGCAACGTGTTGGCTTTGGTGTTGACATCCAAAGTTATATGCACATGCACGATAAATGCAATTTATATACGTTTTAGGCGAGGTATATATCTTTTCTTACTAATATGATATGAAATACGACTCGTTTATGATAGGAGTATAGTTGATTTGGAGTATAAATTGAGCTAAGAAACCCTAAAAGCCTTTGGAAATACAAAGATTAATAATAATAATAATAATAACTTAATGCTTTTATTTTTATTTACAGTATTGATACAATTACTTCTACATTATTTACACTGAACCTCTATTAGTCAAATTCTAAATAATCTATTATTTCTTACCCTTCTTCTTCTTCTTTTTGGAAGAATTATTATCTGAAGAAACTGCACCTTGAAGGCCACCAGTCTTTTTCTTATCTTTTTTAGTTGGCTTATAATAAGAGCGTAAAGTCATTGGAAGCCATCTTTCTTTATCTAAAGTAGATTCATCAAATTTATCTTGAGGGATAAATTGTTTAGAAGCGGAAAATTTAGGGTTTTTCTTCTTTTTGTCAGTAATTTTTTTGGAAACTTTATGATTGGAAGTGGAGGCATTTTTATTCGTAAGATTAATATTGACAAGATGATCAATATCAACATTAAGTAAGGATTCTACTGGTTGGGTTCTTTCACTTAATTCTTCAATTGAAGATAATTGAGTATTTTCACCAGTTAATACAGAGGCCACTAATTCATCAGCTTCATTTTCCTTATGCAATTTGTTGAAAATAGACTTTGCTTTTTCCTCATTGACAAGAAGTAATTTGAAAGCTAAAATTTTAATTAAATTATATTGTTGGCCAATTGCCATTTCTTCTTGTAAATAGCTATCAGTTAATTTTTCATAGATCACCAATAATTTTTCATTTGAATTGGAAAATTCCAAGATTTTAATTAAAACTCCAACAAGAACAGGTGAAAGTAGTTTGATATCAATAATTTCTTGAATATATAAAGATTTTTCTAAAATTGATAAACTTTGATTATAGTTACCACCAATTTGATTAAGTTGTACTAAAATCAAAACTGCAGCAATAAATTCAGGGTCTTTATGTGATTTTGCAGTTAATTCAAAATTCCCAGTTATCCATTTAAATATTGATTTGGCAAATTTTTTATTTTCAGTTGTTAATTTAGTTAAATCAATTTTAAATTTCACTAATAATTTATACATGATAGGAGTTAAATCAGCTTCGAATTTAGATCTCCAACTATCAATAAATTTCGAAGAAAAATAAGAAGAAGTCTTATTTAAAGTATCAGTAATAAACCTTAATTGTAAATTGTTTTGAGTTAAAGCTTGAATTTGTGGTTGAGTTAATTTGTGACGAAGTTTATGAAGATTTGGTTGATAATCAAGTAATCTTAGCAATAAATTAGCATTTTTGAAATCTTTAGATCCAAGTTGAGATACATACTTGTTATTGTTTAAAACCAATTTAGTCATTGGATCTGAAGTATCCGCATTGCGTTGGGCAAAATCATCTAAGATTTCAGCCAGTTGATCCAATTTACCCTGTTGTTCATATATGTATGCAATAGACAACTTAATTGGAGCTACTTCATCGGGGTATTCACTGGCATCAGTGTTTTGTTTACATAACTGGGCCGCATTTTCCAACAGATTGAGCGCTGCATCCAAACTACCTCTAGACAACAAAATTAATGATTCATTAAAGGCGTAATCATAAGTTGGATTGTTTCTAACCAGTTCAAGAGCATTCTTAACCAGCTCACTTCTTGCTGGGGTCTCTTTACCCATAAAATTAGCTTGCAGGATCACTGCTGCTTCATTACACGCCAAGTCTTGAGTATTATCAATGTCTTGATTCATTAAGATCAATGAATGATATAAGCTTAATGCTCTTTCATTAAATCCTTCCTTATAAGCATTTTGAGCCACAATATGGGTCAAAGCTCTATGAGTAATAGAAGATGGGTCTAAATCACTTAAGGAGTTGTATAAATCTTCCAAAAGTGAGGTATTCCCTGTCTTATAATATATGTAGGCCTTTTCCAAGGCGAAATCTTTATGGGAATCCTCTGGAACTTGGGAAAGAAGTTCCATGGCCTTATGGTAACGATCAAGGTTAATCAAGGCCACAAGACAGTTATGAAGGGCTTTTGGGTCATCAAAGTTACAAACATTCGTTAAGTACTGATATGATACTTCGTATATATGCTCATGCTCCGAGTTGGACTCTACGGAGCCAACATTCAAGCTTTTAAAAGCCTGTGAAATCGAATTAGACATGGTGGACGAAAGATGAAAAAAGATTGCATACAACACAAATATATGAGAGTATGAGGAGATAGGTTTTTTTTTTTTTGTTGTTATTATTTTTGTTGTTATTTTTTGTTATTTTTTTGTAATTTTTTTGTAATTTTTTTGTAATTTTTTTGTCATTTTTTTCAATACTTATATCCTTATTTAGTATTCTTTGCTAGTTTGCTAATAGTTTGAATTTTATTACTTGACTTGTTCTCCTGTTTACTTAAAATGCTTTAATTCTACTAATCCACTTTTTGCTGTTAACGTGGCCTTAATTGCTACTCAATTACAGTTTAATTGTGACAATTTTAGTTTTAGTTTTTATATGATCTAAGATATAATTCTCATAGGTTTTACTTCAACTATTTAAAAGTATGATTCATATAATAATAATATGTGGGTATCAATGTTTACTTTACTTTTCCATATATTCCTTTTAATTTTTCTTTCTTTAGACTTTTTTTTTTTTTTTAAAAAAAAAAAACAAATAAAAAGCTATCAACTGAATTTCAATATTATGCTTAAGCTTATTGCTTTCTCTCTTTTTCTCTATATTGAAGTAGGCATGATTTGAAAATTATTTTTCTTAATCAATTTCAATTTAGTATTATTCTTCCCCACTGAATATGCTCTTTTACGCATTTTTCTTTGTAAATGCATATCTACTTCATCTTCTTCATCAAATGCCAATTCCTCATTCTGGTACCCTTTAATGGCTAATTCGTGTGTTTCTTCTAATGGTTGATTGTTTATGTCTTGATTGTTTTGAGAGCGGTATAAGTATTTTTCTGTGAGCAGAGCATCAGATTGCAAATTCATACAACTATCCAACCCAGTAGATTTCTGACTACGTGGCGGAGTGATATATGATGGGATATCATTAAATTTATGAAGCGATTTTTGTTCATTATTATAATTTGTGGGGATCCATTCGTTAACAAGTGCGTAAGGTTTCAGCGCATTGATTGCATCAACACTACCGAATGTGATATAGCCCGGATGTTCCAGAATATCAAGGTTAGATAATGGATGACGAGTAAAATTTTCCCCTTTGCCTTTTCTAGTAACATTGCATCTTGGTTGTAAAATATTCTCTTGGTCTAAATGATTTTGTTTATTGCTTAACTGATGGAGTTCAGTATCAACCATATTTTCCTTCCCAGAACCCTTGCTATAATATTCAAGTTCAATATCCACATCGGAACCAGTCTCTTCGTGAATATATTTGACAGGATCTTCATAAATAGTAAATCCAGGCAGGGGTGCGCTTTTTTGTGAACGTTTAGTTTCGTTCAAAAGTCTGTTTAATTGTCTAGATGAAGGGCTTTTACGAGAAAACCCTGAATATTGTCTAACCCTCTTGGTTGGCAGACTGGGGGTGTTTTGAGGCTTGGGAGATAATACCAGTCTATTATATCGAGTTGGTGAAGACATTTGTGATGGGAAAGAATTAAAGAAACAAAAGTTTTTTGAGATTTGTGAATGTTAAATTTCGTCCCCCTTAGACACGAAACAGAATGTAGAGCACGATTTGCAACCAAGTCACGTTGATGATATCGCGTAGAAAAACGAGCCCAATTGGAACGAGATATAAAAAGAAAAATTCACACAAAACAAATAAAAAAAAAAAAAGAGCAACAATTTTTTTGGTTGACGATAGGAAGATACAATGAAAGTGTGCCTGTGAACATGTGAGAAGCTTGGGTGTGTAGTGGTTCAAGATAACAATGGCAATAATGATTGCGCTAGGAGACAAGGGGGGTTGATGTAATTATAATTAGGCTTAATAAAGCAATCACTAATATTACTGAACGCGTTTTCAAGCGGTAAGGAAATTAGCGACAGAAATTTAGCAGTACATAAGGTAGGTGGATAATGCGAGAAAAACGGTTAAGGAAATAAATTAGCATATATGATGGGATAAAGCAAAAAGCAAGCTAAGAAAGAAGAAAGCAAGCCAGAAAAAGAGAAAACAGAAAATTTCAAGTATAAATCGGTGCAACTGTATACATCTAGCTTGAAACCAAGAGTATATGGGATATCTTGGGAGAATCTTATACGCATTTTTAACTGTGAATAGATTGATGCATCATGGGCGCGTGAAAATATACCAGTGATATTAATATTAATATTATTATTATTATTAGTATAATTATTATTATTTAATTATTATTATTATCAATAATATAACTTTACTTCATACATCATGCATTCAATTAAATCATTTACAAAATTGGTTGACTACAATTGTATATATTTGCATAATTCTCATATTCTTTCATAGTTTTCTTTTTTTTTCAACCTCGGTAATACCTGTTGGCTACAAATGGCATTTTGCTCACAACACCAGGTCTCTTTTTACCCCTAATTTCAATATCGATTTCAGTTCCACTTTTATGTAATCCCTTTTTAATGTAACCTTGAGCAACGTTTCCTCCTAAACTTGGGGATGGAGCACCGGATGTAATATAGCCCACTTCGTTACCATCTTTGTCAAAAATCTTGTTATTATCTCTTGGAGAAGGGCCTTTGGAAGTGAAGCCAACTCTTTGGTATTGAACTAAAGACTTATCTTTTAATTGACTCAATATTTTCGATGCACCATTAAATGTGGCAGTTTCTGGGGTTCTGCGAGTTTTAGGTATTAACCAAGATAATGCAGCTTCTATAGGGGTAATTTTTTCGCCAAGTTCATGGCCATAAAGACACATCCCCGCTTCTAAACGTAACGAGTCTCTTGCAGCAAGACCAATTGGCTTGGCAATGTCTGGATAATCATTGATTAATGTATTGAAAAAATCTTGGGCCTCTTTAGTTTCTCCGGATGTTGCAGATGGGATACTCAACTCGAATCCGTCTTCACCTGTGTATCCGCATCTAGCCAAATGAACCGTACTGGATATAATTGAATTGAATTGTAAATATTTAGTTTGACCAAATGTAATTTTCGTCAAGTCTTCATTAGTAAATTTACTTATAATATCTTTGGCCTGAGGTCCTTGCACAGCAAGTAAAGTACCTTCAAAAGGTTGGTGTTCAACGCCTTCGAAAGATTCCAATTCTTGTCTTATAAATTTAAGATCCTTCTCTCGACAACCAGCATTGGTAACCATATAATAGTCATTTTCCCCATGTTTAGTGATAATACAATCATCGATGATCCCACCTTCCTGGTTAAGTAGCACTGATAATGAGGATGAATTCAATGGGATTTGACTTAAATCAATAGGAGTTATTTTTTCTAGTAAATTTTTAGCACTAGGACCGGTGAATTTATGTTGCAACATATGTGAAACATCGAATAACCCACATTTGTCCCGAACCCACTTGTGTGATTCGATATGTGATTGTCCTTTATAAAGCACAGGCATGGCAAACCCCGCATATGGAACCATTTTCCCTCCAAGTGCCAAATGGCAGTCGTATAATGGGGTTTTAAGTAGCAGGGTAGTTGTAGAGTTGCTACGTTTTGCAGATATGGTGATTTTTCTAAACATTGGTGATTTTCAAACTATTCTGGGGTTGTGGCATCTTATAAGTGGGTAGACCTGATTGACTCGGAGGTGGAAAGGAGTCAAGTAAAATTTACGAAGCTTTTAATGAAAAATAAAAAATTAAATAACCGAAAAATAAAAATAGTAAATGTAATAATAATCAGATATAGAAAATGGTAAATTTAATGAAATGTTGGTATTTGACTGGTACTAGTATTGATAATACAAAAAGTATGCTTTGGAATTTCATCTAACATTCGCAATTATACGCTGAATATATTTCTCAATAAATATATTTCCAATATCCATCTTTCTTGTTAATTTGGCGTAGTTACAATTGCTACGATTATTTTTAAAAATTTCAAATCTTAACTTCACTCAATATATATATATGATCAAACTTAAACTAAAAATGAGAAGCACTAAAACTTAAAACCAAAATCGCATAGCAAATAACTCCTGCCACTGAATAACCCAATTTGCAATATAATTGGTTTTTCTGTTTTAAATGAGCAGTGATTACTTGTAAATATTCTCTTGTATCGTGAGTATTCGATTCTAAATCTTCAACAAGACAATAGTTATCGAAATACATTATCATGATGTATAACTGGCATATTAACCATACCCACAATAATGGACACAAGAACCCAAAGATTAACATTTGGTTTATCCAAATACTTTTCTGGCTTGTAAGCTTACATGAATTGCAGCAACAGCTTAAATTCCATTCCCGAGGTAAAATCAATTCTTGGTTACACTCTGCATAAATCAGTTTAATGGGGTTATTGTCAGTATTCATAACCATACTACTATATTCCATTTTAATGCTATTTTACATATATTTTTATATGGTGAATTGGTTTTCCCATTTATATATATATAGAGAAATAGATATTTGAGCTAACTAGAGGGTTGCAAAACTGTTTAGTCTATGTGGTGGTTCATGAGTTCTGTTTTAACCATTACCTAATTGAGCCTCCCAATGTAGCACAACTAAAAATCGCAGCGCCGTTGTTGATGAGGAAAAAATTGAAAAATGAATCAGGAAAATATGAGAATTTGTTTTCAAAAAAGACAAAAAGACAAAAAAAAAAAAAAGAGAAAAATAAACCTAAAATACATACTTATCTACTATTAACAAACAAAATCCAAATAAAAACCACCATTACAAGGCATTTTCTTGAAGCAATGGGTGAGAATGAACAAACTAAATGTTGATTCAATATGTTGCGGCCTTCAATCATCGAAAGTTAAAGATAGGGGAGATGCAATTGATCTTTTAAACCAGGTTCAAAGCAATTTTGATTTTTACAACACTAAAGATATAGTGAGGATTCTTGATCTGAGTTTCCGCTTAATTGAACATGAGAAGGCTTTATATCTTAAGTCAGCTTCTAACTCAGTAGAAAATCGAATATATAATATCACACATACTGTCAAACAATTGATAACGCTATCATTAGAGTCCAACTTGAAAATTTATTATGACGGAGGAAGCAAAAAGATTCCTGATTTGAAATACAAACATTATTTCAGAGTCATAGAGGAAATTAAAACCATTATAACTGTTGCAGACAACTCTCTATTTTGTCCCTGTGCTCAATCTATGCTTTCTGTGTTGAATGCCTTATTAGATTCAACTTTTTTCAAAGATCATCAAGGATTCCACGATTGGAGATATACCTACAATTTTGTGTTACATTGTATTAAATTACTGCTTTTGAATGATCAGACCTGTCTTGTCCAACTGTATAGAGCATTAAGTTTGCTTTTGAATGCTGAAAATTCAATATCATTGGTTTTTTTACCTTTTTTACAAGATAAATGTTATCATAGAGTTTTACCATTACTTTTGCAAACCATCAATGAGGTTTCCAAGGAAAGTACATTGGTTGTCACCATTTTCAAAATAATTAATAAATTAATAATTGAAATAATCACTCAAGATCGTAATTTTGCTTATAAATTGGTAATCTTGGGGTTTAAACTTTCAATCCAATTTATTGATACAAGAATGAGTGAATTATTGGAACAAATTACTATATTTCTTAATTTGCTGGAAACGCATTGTTTAGTTAAATATGCTCAACTGGATGAATTCACATCAATGCAACCAATCAATAAAATTATTGATAGTGAAGATGAAATACAGGATGTAGAGCAAAATGAAATGGGTGATTTGATCACAAGAAAACCATCTATAGCTTCGGTTGATGAAGAATCAAAGTATCTTAATTATAACATCAGGGCCTTGATCAGAAGTTTATTTGGAATTGTAGCCAATGCAAGGTTTTATATTGATTTTCAAAATATTGCATTTATTTCTGATATCACCCCTCAAACTGCCTCATTTTATCATTTGAATTCAATTAACTTGTTACCAAAATGTACTGATCAAGAAAGAACTAACTGGTTACTTTTGCGTGGATTAATGGAGCTTATAAACACATTTTTGACAACTTTCAAATCAAACGCTATTTCTGCCTCCGGAACTCCAGAACCTCAAGTTAAGCGCCCAAAATTAGATCTTGTAGTACAAGGCCTTTACTCAACACAAAGTGTTATAATGTTTTGTGACTATATTCTTTCTAATAAAGAATCCTCTGAAGATGAATTGAGGGCTACATTACAAATCATTACATTTTACTATCAGCTACACTTGAATAAGGAAACTACACCTATACCGGAACCACAATTACTGCTTCTTTTATTTGATCTTCCTTTACAATCGGATGATTTTTTGTCAAAAATTATCAAATGTACAGAAGTGTCAAAATTGACCTCGTGGTCATTATTAGCAATAAAGTCATTTTTGGACGTGAATGAGACTTCATTTGAAACTCTTTCTCAAGTATTGACATTGTCTCTTTCATTTATTCTGAACCGTGAACTATGTAGTTGTTCTTGTATAAATATTTCTCAGATATTGTCAACCTCATCTGATGATATTTTACATCGATTGGCAAACTCGGTCATTGTTCATAATTTGAGTGCAATACTTAAACAGATCGAAGTTAAAGGGCCTTCCACTTTTTCATACGGCACTTTTTCGTTTTGGTTTGCCATTCAAAAATTCTCTCGTAATGGTAATATTTCGTTGGGTGTGGATTTGCAAACAGTAGCAATTAAGTGGTTATATCAAAAATGGCATCCGTATTTCAATAATCACCAGAACTTAGAATTAGATCAAGAATTTCTTTTTCAACTTTGTGTCTTTGTTATGTGGGTAATTGGGGTAGATATAAATCAGTTGGCAAAGATAAGTTTGTCTCCCATAGTGCAAAGTAATGATGAATATATGGTATTACTGAATCAGTACCAAAAGCAGAGTCTGTTTTTGTTGAGAGATTACGAGAATTTCACTCATAAACGGGCATCTTGCTATTTGGATACTTTTGTTTACAAGGAAGAACTAACTAGTGAATTTTTTGAGCAATTGATGATTTTTTCATATAACATTAAATCATTAACTAGTAATCACCTGTATTTAATCTCGTGGAGTATTTTCATCTCGAAAATAAGTTGCTCGATACTGGAATTGTCTAAAATCACATCCAACAACCTTATCAATCAAGCAATCTCAATACTTGATGAGTTGGTTGAAGAAAGTGAAAAATTTGATTTTAAATCTACCTTTTGTGGTTTATTAGTGGTTGAAGACCAAAATTTTCAAAAGTATTACTACCTTAATGTTCTTATCAAAAGTGGTCTTAAACATTTGGGTCAACCACAGTATTATAATAGCAGTCTGAAGTTGTTGACCAAAAAGACAATCTTAGAAACACCAGATAATCGAGACCCCTTTGGTGATTTTAAAATACTGAGTTTTAAGAAAACCACTTTCCATAGTTACATAATGTCTAAAATTGTTGACAATGACCCCGTCATAAAATATTTATATAATTTAGGTACGATTTTGGATCACGATGAAAATAGTCTATTGATACTTCCTGAATTACTTGGTATCTTGTTCAATTATATTGAAACAAATAGAGACAAAATAATATACTTATTTTCAAACTTATTTGACTACATTAATTCAAATCCATTAGATGAAAAAATTCTTAAGTTGTTTTCAAGAAAGTTTGGAACATTAATCTTACTGAACCACATCACAGAAAGAAATGAAATATGTATAATTATTGCTTCAAAATTTTTAATATTAACAAAGAATATTACAAACGAGGAATTCAGAAAAGATTGGGAAGATATTCTAGAATGGCTAATTATGTGTTCTCAAAAGCAGCTAATTAATACTTTAGAATCAAAAACGGCATATTTAAAGTTATTAATAGACATTCAACAAATGGATTCGAATGTACTGCTATTACCCCAAATTTCAAATAGGCGCTACAGTGACTTATTTTTGAGCGAATTCAACCTGGCTTCATCATATTCTCGTATTGCAATTTGCAGCAACATAAATTGTCTATTTAAGAGGTTCACAACTTCCAGGCAGTTATTAATGTACAACGAAATATTGAAATGCTTTCAAACTCCTCAAGAGTCTATCGATAGCTTTGTAACGTTTACTTTATTCTTAACAGCATTGGCCAAAGAAACTACTCTGCTAGTTGTTCCAGTGGTTTTCAATTTAATAGAGTATTCAAGCTTTACTCAATTTTCATCATTTTTGCAATATTCTTTGAATGAATTAAGCAACCGGTTTTTGTTTACTAGTATAAATCTGTTTTTTAAATCTATTAAATTGAACATTTTCAAATTATGGTACACTTATCATAGTACATATGATAATTTTCCATTTGACTTATTTGAATTCAAAGACTTGAAACAATTTTTTGCAGCTAATTGTGCTGAATTAACCGCGATAATACTTTCTTCCACTAAATCAGTTCAAGATGCCGTATCGATTATAGAAAAACTAGTTTCAGGAATTGAGGGCTTGGATGTTGAGTCTGTAGTCACGGAAGGCTTCTGTTTAGCTATTGTGTTTGCATATGCTAAAAATGGTATTAAAAATCAAATTCACGGAAATCTCAAAGCAATACTTTCAGAGAAATATTCTTTATTAGTAAGGAAAAAAGTTCTTTTCATTGCTTTGAATATATTTAGATTCATTGACGTTAATAGTATTAAACTCGATATTGAAGAACACGATTTGCAAAGTGATAATAGGTGTATTGAGTTCTTAAGTATTTCATCATCATCAGGAATTGAGTTGCTAAAATTAGTAGTTGCTAAAAAATATTCTTGCTTTGAAGATTTTTGGACTGAACCAACAGTATATTTTATTTGCAGACAACTTTGCCTTGATTTTAATTTTAAAAATGATGATTTATCATGTATTGAAAGATTAGAGTTGGTGATAAAGTATAACAAAAACTTTCCTTCCTCATTAAGTATAGCAAGAATACTTGTTAGCGCCCTATCTCCTTATTTATCTAATCCAGATTTGTGTGGTCGAATTCAAAAGCTTTGGAATGAGTTTGATTGGTACAAAATATCAAAAGATGATTCTACAGAACTGTTACAATTAATTATTCAGATTCTTAGTTGTATTCAAAGTACGTCTATTCATACAAAAACTACCTTGGACATGAAATTTCTTAACCAAATAGAAAATTCTTTATTAAATTTTAATCGGGCACCGTCAATTTCTACTATATTGAGTGCACTCATTTCCAAGTTGAAAGGTGAGTCTTCATCAGTTCTGATTAATTATATTGAATCTTCGATTGCTGAGTTTTGTAAGTCTAAAGAACTCAACTCAATATCTGTACATGACAACTTGGTAAGTATAATTTCTAGTATTTTTCCCAAAATCGATCTGGAACAAGAGAAATTTATGGATGTATCAAAGTTCTTTGATCAAAAAATTAATCTAAACTTTGAGACCAATCCAATACTCAAGTTTATTTTGGATACTGATAAAAGTTATTTGCAAGAAATGAATCAATTCGTCCAATGGTGCTGTAATTACATAAGTGGCTATTATATGAAGGGTATGTCTGTAGACAATGTATTTAAATCAAGTCATACTTACTTGGAAGAAATGTCTTTCAAGACGACGGGGGTTAAAATGTTTGATAGTATTTTTGATCAAGCGTTGGCTACATTAAATTCATCGTCTTTACAAATAAGAACATATGTTGAATCGATTATTGGAGTACTTTTGTGGAAGTACAATACAAATAAGACTGAATTATTGAAAAGTTTAAGTTTTGAAGAACATTTTGATTATTTTTCAAAATTTATTGTACCTATAGATTTTGATGATTGTATTCAATTATTCACTATGAACGGAATTAAACAATTATATTCACAATCGTTGACTCAAGCAATTGAAGATCCAAATAGTGAGAATTACCCGCGGCGATTATTTTTGGCTTTACTGACTGAAATGAGTAGATTTTCAAGTTTATCTTCTTTATTTTCACTACTTTGTGTTGAGTCTTTGGATTTTTGCAATTCAGCATTACCATATGTGATTTATAACTATGCAAAATTGATAGGTAAAAATGGAACTACAACGGTTCTACAAATTATAGATGGCTTCAAGTATCATGATAAACCTTTGTCAGAATTATATTTGAAAATACTTTTGATTATAAGAGTTGGAGCTCGCGAGGGCAATAATGAAATGAGAGAAATATATTCCAAAGCTGACTTAAACTTTTTTACCAAGTTAGCTATAGACTTAAAACTACCAAGAACTGCTTTAATTTTGTTTGAAGATTCAATTCAGAGAGATGATTCTGCTTGTGTCTTGAATTCTAATCGAGCAACTATATTACGTGAAATTTATCTGTCTATGGAAAATGATGATTTATTAGACGGCTTACCTCTTGAAACAAATTTAAATTCGGCAATTGCTGCTATTAATAAGAGCAATAGTACCAAGCTAACCCCACTTATGCTTAATTCTAGTCAATATGATGCCAACATTATATTGACCGATGATACTAAACACATCACAAACATTGACTCGAGGCTCGCCTACTCGATAAAAAATGCTGGCCTTCTAGGTGCCTCGAGAACTTTTACAAGTGAATTGAATTTTGCATCCACAGAGCATTATGAATCGTCATGGAAATTAAACTGTTGGGATTTACCAATACCACGAACTTTTGATGACGAAAATAAAGTGATTTACAGTCTTTTAAAGGAATTGAAAGATAATTATGCAAATTCGCAAGTATTTGATAATAGTTTAACAAAGCTTTTACAAGATAAAGAGTTAATGGTTTGTGAAAATGGAAATATATTTAAATTTCAACGTAAAATGCAACTGTGGATACGATGTGTTGCGGCAGTTAATTCAATTTCAAATTTAAATGGAAAACTCGAATCTTTGGAAAATTCAGATTTAAAAGATATTACACTGAATACAAATTGGTTTAGAGAAGTTGAATCAGATATGTCAGAAAATATATTACTTAGTCGAGAGATATTCTTGCAGAACATTGCATCCAATTTAGATTTTAAACTGATTAATAAAGATCATCTTTGGCTCAAATTTTTGTTTGAAGCAAATCGATTTTTTAGTATCTCAAGAGACCTAAAGCAGCAACAAAAAATGATGAACTCTGCCGTTTTAATTAATAAAGTAATTGAAGAGCGAATATCTGATAAAGATTTGCAACAACAATTGATCAAATTTTCTAAGTTCCATTCTGCAATTTCACTTTGGGATTTGGGGGAAACAAATATGGCAATTGCAATGATGCAAAATATTAAGTATAATGATATCATTTTGCCAATTAAAAGCCTTTCTATATCCAAAAACCTTGTCAATTCTATTTTGGTTGAATGGTTGGCCAATTCAAGACAAGAGTTACCTTCTAATATTTTGAAAAATTATGTTTTACCAATTTATAACCAGCTTGAGTCTTTTGAAAATATTGAGGACAATTCTATTATATGTCAAAAACTTGCTCAATTTTGTGAAAAAAGGCATCACTCAATTGATGAAAGCATTACGAAATTAAAAAAACCTATAAGGAGTAGGCTCAAAGAAATTGAAGAGATTAAAGTTCATTATACCAGTTCCAATATTACACCAGATGAAAAGAAAAATATTCAAAGATATTATCTGAAATTGAAAGCACAACATCAAACAGAAATTTCTGAATTAGAAGCTTTAGAAAATGAAAAAGACCGTTTAGCTAGTTATTCTGTTGAATTTTACTTAAAATCTATTTTAACTGATAGTATGGATAGTATGGATGGTGAAAATCTTGATAAGTTTTTTGCTTTGTGGTTAGAGTTCTCCAACAAATCAAACTTGAACATCAAGATTAGAGATGCACTTCTCTCACTACCAGCACATTTAATGTTAGGATGGGGTCCGCAGTTAATATCAAGGTTAATGGACGACAAAACTGAATTTCAGACTTCGCTTCATTTATTAATTAAAAAATTATGCATTAAGCATCCATATCATTCATTGTATAATCTATATTCTCTTACAAAGCAAGAAAATCTGAAGAAATTGAATCCAACATCAACAATTGCTGCTTTGAAATTGTGGAATGAGTTGAAAAACACCGAAAGCGTAAACTCAAAGATTGTGTCTGTTGAAAACTTTTGTGAACATTCTATAAAACTTGCTGAGTATAAATCTGTTAAAGGCAAAGTGATTAATTTAGATAGACTTCGAGTGGGATCTTGGTTTTTAGAAAGTTTGCCTAAGATTCCACCACCAACATTACAATTACCGGTAGATTGTACTTCGAATTACACCAACTTGGCTACATTTGATTATCTTGAAGCTAAAATAGATATAGCCACTTCCGGTTTAAGCTTACCCAAGATTGCAACTTTCCATTTGTCTGATGGTACAAAACACAAGGTGTTATTCAAGCATGGATCAGATGACTTAAGACAAGATTCAATTATGGAGCAAGTGTTTGAAAAAGTGAATATTATGTTCAAAAAAAATTTTGAAACAAGAAAACGAAAACTTTCAATTAGAACTTACAAAGCAGTACCTTTAGGACCAAGCGATGGTTTAATTGAATTTGTTCCTGACTCTATTGCATTTATTGATATTATTAGACCATATCATTCCTTAAATGATTCTTTGAAACCGGAAAAGGCGAGGGAAATGATGAAAAATTGTCAGACCAAGTCAAAAGAACAAAGGAGAAAAGTTTATCAACAAATTACCGAAAAGATTACTCCAGTTTTATGTCAGTTTTTTCTTGACACTTATTTAAAAGTTGAAGATTGGTATAGAAGTCGAATATTGTACACTAATGGAGTTGCATCTTCAAGTATAGTTGGGTATATGCTAGGTTTAGGTGATAGGCATTGTAATAACATTTTATTGGATAAGAAAACTGGTGAACCAATTCATATTGACCTAGGTGTTGCATTTGATCAGGGCAAACTTTTGCCAATACCAGAAACAGTGCCTTTCAGATTAACTAGAGATATAGTGGATGGATTTGGTGTGACCGGGACACTGGGTGTCTTTACTAAATCGTGTGAGCATACTTTCAGACTACTTAGATTAAACAAGCCTCATATTTTAGCTATTTTAGATGTGTTGCGTTGGGATCCATTGTACTCTTGGACAATTTCACCAGTAAGAAAAAATAAACTTCAACATGAAGAAGGTGCAGTCTTGGTCAATATTCCAGATGAAGGTTCAGAGGCTACAAGAGCAATTCGAAAAGTTGAAGATAAGCTTGGAGGAGTGTTGAGCGTTGAGGCGACTGTAAGTGAATTGATACATGAAGCTACAGATGAAGATAATTTGGCTTTGATATATTGTGGATGGTGTCCCTTTTTTTAGTTGAATAATAATCATGAGGTATGAGGTATAATATAGTTGGATCAATAATCTTGTCAATTTAATACAGATACCATACATTATATATATATATATTTTTTACAAAGAAAAAACAAATATATATATATATA